>CAJHQQ010002226.1:0-69896 GCA_905132885.1 Moricandia moricandioides
AACCAACGCAGGGAAATGACAAAAAAGGTATCTTGTCATCAAGTGGATATCTTGGAGAATCCGAGCTGGCAAATCCCTCTTTATCATCATGTGGATATCAATACTGCCACCTGTACATCTTCATTACAAATGTGTGTACACGTGTCATGTTACCGGAGGCTTGCTCAGATCGCGAAGAACTCTCTTCTCTTATCAACAACAAAAAAATCTTAGATAAAATCCCTTTCTCTAATATGTTATCTATTTGTCATCTCTCTCTTACTATCTCTCCGGTGACGACATGAACGCCGCCGTGTTTGCATCTTCTGGTTTATCTCTCCCTATCTCCTTCTGTAAAGCTAGATCATCTAAACTCACCAGAAAGAAGGTAACTTTCCTTCGACTAGTCTGGATAACTGTGAATTCAAAGTCTAATTGTCTTTTCCCGATTTGGGTTTTGTTGCGACATATGAAAGTTTTGGTTTTTTCAATTGATTGTTGGTTTTTACAGGGACTGAAAGGAGAGTTCAGGGTGTTTGCTGTGTTTGGGGAAGAAAGTGGTTTAGTTGAGGAGAAGAAGAGTCAGTGGGGACCTCTGTTTGATGTAGAGGATCCGAGATCAAAAGTTCCTCCTTATAAAGGAAAGTTCTTGGATGTAAATCAAGCTCTCGAAGTTGCTAGATTCGATATTCAGTATCTTGATTGGCGTGCTCGTCAAGATCTTCTTACCATCATGCTCCTCCATGACAAGGTTTGCTTCTCACCCAAGTATCATCCACATTCACAAAACCAGAGAGTCTATGCTCTTGTTTCTGTAGCACTACTTTCAATATTTGTTTTTAGATGAATCATTTGTGGTTTTACTTAAAAAGTATTGGGTTGTGGTTTGATGCTAAGTTTGGAATGAATGTATATTATTAGGTCGTTGATGTACTTAATCCTCTAGCTCGTGAGTACAAGTCCATTGGTACTGTGAAGAAAGAGTTAGCTGAATTGCAGGAAGAACTAGCGAAAGCACACCAACAGGTTCTTAAGAATGCTTCTTCTCTGAGTTTTTGAATCAGTGCTCATTTTTCAAACTTCTTTTTAACTCTTAAATGAAACAGGTTCACATATCTGAAGCAAGGGTTTCAACTGCTTTAAACAAGCTAGCTCACATGGAAGAACTGGTTAATGATAGGTTGTTACTAGCTAGAAATGAGACAGAGTTAGATAAACCCTCGTCATCAACCTCTGTCCAGGACTTAGATAGGGAGAAGACAAACATTGGTGCAAAAACCTTGAATGTTTCTGGTCCGGTCCAGCCTTATAGTCCACACCTTAAGGATTTTTGGTATCCCGTTGCTTTCACTGCAGATCTCAAGCATGATACTATGGTATGTATAAAGGTTCACGCTCTTGGTTCATCTCTTATTTACAAACTTCTTACAAATTTTTATTGTTTGTCTTTAAGGTACCAATTGACTGCTTTGAGCAACCATGGGTTATCTTTAGAGGAGAAGATGGTAAACCAGGATGTGTACGGAACACGTGTGCTCATAGAGCGTGTCCTCTTGATCTTGGCACAGTGAAGGAAGGGCGTATCCAATGTCCTTACCATGGTTAGTAACTCATTATCTACGTTTATTGATTTTAAACCATAGTCCTGTAACTTATAATGTGTGATCTTGTAGGATGGGAATACTCAACCGATGGAAAATGTACGAAGATGCCATCTACAAAGCTACTGAATGTGAAGATAAAGTCAATACCTTGTCTTGAACAAGACGGTATGATCTGGGTTTGGCCCGGGGATGAACCACCTTCACCTACACTTCCTTCTTTACAACCTCCATCAGGGTTTGTAATCCATGCAGAGGTAGCTCTCTTCTAATCAATCATTTCTCACATGATGAGCCCATCAACATTTTCTTATTTGTTTTCTGACCAAATCTCAGCTTGTAATGGACCTGCCGGTGGAACACGGGTTGCTCCTAGATAATCTCTTGGATCTTGCGCACGCTCCATTCACTCACACATCTACTTTTGCAAAAGGCTGGAGTGTCCCAAGGTTTGTGTTTTCAACTCTCATTACCCTGTTCTGTTTTGAGATGACTCTGTTTTAGCTTTTTTTTCTTTGTTTCTTGCAGCTTGGTGAAGTTCTTAACACCATCTTCTGGTCTTCAAGGATACTGGGATCCGTATCCAATTGATATGGAGTTTAAACCGCCTTGTATCGTGTTATCGACAATAGGAATCTCAAAACCAGGGAAGCTAGAAGGAAAGAGCACTAAGCAGTGTGCAACACATCTTCATCAACTCCATGTTTGTTTACCTTCTTCAAGAAACAAGACAAGACTTTTATACCGAATGTCACTAGACTTTGCTCCTATATTGAAGAATCTTCCTTTCATGGAACATCTCTGGAGACACTTCGCTGAACAGGTAAAAGTAAAGAAACAAATGAACATCTCTGGAGATATCTGTGATGATATGATCTGATGTTATATCTGTTTCCAGGTCTTAAATGAAGATCTAAGGTTGGTATTAGGACAGCAAGAGAGGATGTTGAACGGTGCAAATATATGGAACTTACCTGTTGCTTATGACAAGCTTGGAGTTCGGTATAGACTATGGAGAAACGCAGTAGATCGTGGGGATGATAAATTACCCTTCTCCGGCTAACTGTAATCTAACGTTTGAGTGACGTGGAAGGAAAGTTTTAGCAGCTCTCATTCGCCAGTGACCTTACAAGAAATGTGTAAGGTTTTTTTTTTTGTCTGGTTCATTGTCGCAGCAGAGAAGCTTGGCTTAGAGTAAACGGTTTGGGTGGTTTGTGGATTCATCTTTGAAGACTATGAAACAAAACTTTTGCGTGGATAAAGAAAGACATTATTCATTGTAAATCTAAAGGAGAAATAATGTTTACATCTTGTGTTGTACAGTTGATTCACTATTGAGTAACTGAATATGATGCATATCCCATCACAATAAAATTCAAGGTTGGAGGGACAATGGATCTTCCGATTCATGATGATATATTTATGACACCATGTATAAGCCTCCTTGTATTACTTGTCAATCGATTGAAACTCTAAAAAGCTTCTCGAATATTTAAGTTTGTTCAGCTTAGGTAAACTCCCATATTATCTGATGGCTAGGACTATAGATTGAACAGTGTGTATCTTCTTTTGAGACGCACGTATCTGCCATATAGATCAAAGCAGAGGATTAACAAAATTGGTGTTTGCTTACGTCTCTGGCTAAGTGAGGCAGCCAAAATATTTTTTATATTATATCTAAATTTTACTAATATTATATGTCATATATATTAATAAATTTTGTATAAATATTTAATTTATGTTTTATTTTTAATTTTTTTCTATTTTAAAAATAGTTTTTATTTTTTTTTAATTATTTTTACGGATCTGGATCCGAATCCCGATATCCACTGGTATCACAATATCTAAACGGATATCCAAAGTCCGGATACCCGGAAGACACTGATCCGGATCCGGATACTAAAGTCACAGATCCGGAGCCGGATCCGGATATTCTAAAATATCCCGGATATCCGCTCCGTCTCACCCCTAGCAACACCTACATCTTTGTCGCCAACATGAGCCATTCAAACATTAGTCTTTTAGTTTTGGTTTTCTTGATGTATTTTTGTTAAGTTTATGATATCATTTTCCTATTGGGGTCTGTCTAAAGGAAGGACTATATAAACAAGTTAAGACTTCTTTGTTTATATACTTTTGATAATTAATATAGAGCTTTCGACTTATTTGTGAGATTTTTCACAATTCATCTAACAAAAAGTTGTCCTCAAAAAATTTATCTTAGAAAACTCTTTGATTAATCCAATAACAAGTCTCTCGAACTCTTTAAGTTTTTAGATCGATCGTTCATACGCTGCACCACTAAGTTTATATAAAATCGGCCGCTACTTCAACAAATGACTTCTCAACTAAAATTTGAGATTGAAGGGATCAGTAGAAGAGCCACCCCCCCCCCCCCCCCCCCCTTCGTGGATCTTTCGAGTGCGAATAAGAGATGTAGACGAACCAATGACCTGGTCTTGAACAACTTCGCTTTTTCCTTAGTGCAAACGGTCATTTCATATCCAACATATTGCAATATCTTCAATCTGTACTTCACTTATGTCACCGGTAAATACATACTTACACTTTTGACAAGTTCAAAGATCATACATATTGTTTATTTTTTTGACGGAATCACAAAACCAACCACATCAACTGCCATATCATTTAATTTTGCTGAAAATGCTTAATAAGCTAGTTTTGGTAACGAGGATGTCACATGTACAATAACTTTAAAGTTTATAAGCATTCATAAACTATTTATAAGAATCTAACATCTTAATATCATATCAATCTATCTATACTATTAAAGTAGAATCCCTCATAGGATTTTTCCCTTGATTTTGTGAGATAATTACAATGTCATGCCACTCTATATTTATGCATAGAAAAATTAATAAATATTAACCAAACAAATAATTTAGGAAATATTCTAAAAATAAAAAAAATTAAATCATGTATATTCTATTTCCTTTATCATTTCTTTTTTTAAAAATACCACTATATTTTCTATTCTAAAAATTATTTACATCTATTTATTAAAAAGTATCCATTATAATTTTTATATAATAATTTCTTGAGAATATTATTGTTCTGCAGTTTAGAGTTTTTGATAATCATTAAAATAAACACAATATCTATTTTTATTGAAGATAATAATGAAAATTTAGAAAGTTTAAAATGTTTGAAAATTAAAATTCATTATGTAAAATTTATTTATATAATATGTAAGAAATACCATAATATTCCAAAAAATATTAAAAAAATAATCTATTAATGTGTATAAAATTTTTAACTTAACATATCAATTATATGTTTTGGGAATTTATAAGAAAAAAATTATATTCCTCAGAAAAATATTGTTCATATTTTTTTATGATTAAAATTTATATAGAGTTTTAAAACATGTAAAACAATATATGACATGTCTAAATAGATAAATTATACTATCTTTATTCCCATTTTTATTTATATAAAATTTTAAATAAATTTAAAAAGTAACATTATTAACAAATTATATATGTTAATATATGCTCTATATGGCTTATTTGTTCGACCATGGGTCTGTGTCGGATATGAAAAAAATACTTAAAAACTCAAACATTATAATAGAAGAACTTAAAAATTAATTGTTTTCTAATAAAAAAATGAATCTATAGAATAACTTATAGATTCAAGCATATTTTATTAAAATGATCGACAGAAAATTATCCGCGCTTTGAAAGCATGGATCAATTTTAACTCTTTTTACCATACAAAGGGGTATTTATAGAAACTTGGCAACAAGCCACCGCCTTTGGCTTTGATAGATAAAGATTATTATATCTAATATACTTAATTTTTTTATGTTTCTATGTTTAGAATATATTGACTAAAAATACTAAATATTGATTAGAAATTATTTGGAGTAATATAAATGAGACAAATATATTGAAAACAAATAATCTTAAGATTAGTATTTGATGCATCATGCAGACATGATTTCTTTGTATATTAATATACTATAGTAAAATATTTTTTAATATATTCATTTATATATCTAGATCTATTTATACTCTTTTTTTTAATTAACTAAGGGTGCCCGGCGTCTATTAGTGCTGCCAAAATTAATGTGATCGATCATATTAAAATTAAGTAAAACTCAATGTGATTGGCCAAAATTATGCTGCTAATCTTACCATAATTTTGGTTTAATCTTTGCATCCAATATTTATACCTACCCACTATCATTCAGTCATATATGCATCTAAATTTTATGATACAATTATCCTCCTTTTCTTTTAGTTTTTTTATTAACCAAGGATGTCCGAAAGAGCAAGATCCAATAGACTAATCCTGTGGAGTCCTATCTACTGAAAGCAGGAAAGAAAAATCATGTCAGCTGCATGAGAAGAGCTGAAAATATGGTTGTTAAGCTCAAAAGATGTAGGAAATAAATCCACATAAGTTGTCTACTCGATCACAAAACAGATAGGTCTGTTCAGATCATCATTGAGAGAAAAAGTTCATAGATTAAGCAACAAATCTTAAGACATGAAAAATGAAAACCAAGTCAAAAGCATAAGAGTTAAAGAAACAAACGAACATGAGGATTAATGACATCATATACATAAGGAGATGGTGGAAGAGTTTAAGGCCATAGTAAAGAAACATAAGTCGAAATAGGTTTTGCGTATTTGTTGAGATAAATATTTGTTAGGCAAAGAAACAAAAAAAATTCTTTGAATTCCTTGATGAATTGACATTTTTGTCTAAATTATTTTAATGGTTCTTGTTATTTCTTATATATTATTATTTTCATAACTTTATGGCGAAGAAGTACTACTAAGTCACTAAAAAACTCCTAATTGGTACTTGAATACTTTCATAACCCCCACACTCGCCACTACCATCCATCTTAAAGTAGATAAATAATTGCAGAGGATTATTTTGTTTTATTTGATTTTTAGCTAACTCATTACAAAGTTAACAACAAACAAGTTAGAAAAAAATAGAAAGTGATTAGAAACAAAAAGCTACACCATCACCTTTAGAAAGCTATATAAGCTTAAGTCTATAACTACCAAAGCTTAATCAGCCTTTTTGTATATGTGATTAACTCATCATATCTAGCATTGATTATGTAATCTGTAGAGAATCTTCGGGAAAAATTTTCAGTTCCCATGGACGGAGAAAATGTAGAAAAGGTTGGTCAATTTGAGTCAATCCAACTTATACAAATAGTTATGCTAATATATTTATGTAATCAAAATTGTTATGCTTAGAACCATAAAATTATTTACCATGATACAAACAACGTCAAAATAAAAAGAAACATAACCTGATTCAAACTATCATAATAATCGTATTAACAAATTTAGTTAATTGAAACAAAACTAAGCATTTAACTCATTGTACAAACAAGTTCAACAGAAAGAAATGATATAATTTTTTAATTCAAGCATAAAAAGAATGATTTACACATAGTATACAGTCAAAATATTCAAACTAATAAAATGTAAAACGGAAATCATAATGGAAATAACTTTCTGCCAACCACTAGTATTATATAAACTTTTAATATCAAAGTTATTTTGTAAATTTTTTTTTAATGAAATTCCATTATATAGAAATATTTTATTATTGTGAAAATAATTATGATAAAAGTTTGGGTGTTTTGCAAAAGTGACTCAAAACTTGAAGTTAAATTCAAAATTAACCCATCATTTTTTTTTGGAACTTTCCTTTGTCTTATTCACCCTATATTTTCAAGTTATTCACGAAAATGCCATTGTTTTTTTTTCTTTTTTCCTTTAAATGAGTGTTTTACTCTATCATCCTTATCTTCATCAAGTATTTATAATATTTGCCATTGTCATCAATACACCAACCACCATGAACAACCATTGAAGCTCTTAATGCACAAAAAAATGATTTTTTTCTTCTTTTCTCATTTGTTATTCATACAAACCACATCTCTTTCACTTTCTCTCAAAATTAATCCAAAAAATTCAAGATTTTGATTTCAAACTTTGTAAGGTTCATAAAGATATTGAAACTAATGATTATTGGTCATTAATGAGTTAGTAGCATTCTTGGTAAAGTTCTATGAGTTTAAAGAAGCTAAACAAGTCATCTCACGGGTTCAAGATATGAAATTGATTTTTTTTTTCTTCAGATTTTTTCGTGAAGAAGACTTCTATAGGAGTCTTCTCCTATGAGAAGTCTTCTTTACTGTTTAATGAAGTCTTCTTACTGTGACAAGAAGTTTACGTGGGTTACTTTTGCAATTGACAATTAATACTAAAAAATTATTATTTACGAGAAGACTTATTAAGAAGTCTTATGACGGAAGACTTCTTGAGAAGTCTTCTCAAATTTTATTCATGGTTTTTGGTTCCGAGAGAAGATTTTCCTAGAAGTCTTCTTTGGAAAAGTCAAATATATTCGATTGCAAAAGTAATCTATGAAGACTTTTTGATACGTTGAGAAGATTCCATGTGAACGTAAGAAAACTTCTCTAGAGAAGACCTCTAGAAGTCTTTTTAGAGAAGACTTCTTTAGAATTTTTCTATAAAAAATCAAATTTTTGACATATTTTGGTTAATTGCAAAACTAATTTTTTTAGTATAGAAGACTTCTCTAGAAGTATTCTCTGAGACTTTAAGAAAAAATTCAAATTCAAAAGTAAGCCAATATTTACAAAGGAAGACTTCTCAAGATGTCTTCTCTAGAGTAGACTTCTAATAAGTCTTCCTACATAAATTTGAAATTGCAAAAATGACATAAACGGAAGACTTCCTAAGAAGTCTGCTACGTCAATTTTTATTAAACTTCAATTTGCTCAAAACGTAAAATGAATTTTGCTTTTTTTTTTCTTGTTAATTCATGTGTATTAGTCAATATTGGGTATCTTGAGTGAAATTCATAACTTAATTGGTGATAACTATGAAGTTACAAACATTCATGTTTATTAATGTTTCTAGCTAAACTAAGAAGACTTACAGGGAAGTCTTCCGTGAGAAGACTTACAGGGAAGTCTTCCGTGAGAAGACTTACAGGGAAGTCTTCCGTGAGAAGACTTACAGGGAAGTCTTCCGTGAGAAGACTTACACGAAATTTTCTACGTTCTTTTTTTTTGTAAAATTTGTTAAGTAAATTCAATATATATTTTCTAAATTTCAAAAGTGTCAAGTAACTTCAATAATATCAAGTCATGTGGTTTAATGTGTCTCCGTATATCTTTAGATATACTTTTTAATTTATATGAAATTAAAATTACAATTTTCACTTAAAATTTAAGTTTCCCGCTTAAATTTTCATATCCCGCTTAAATTTCCCACTTCTGATAAGATTTCTCCAGAAGTCTTCTAAGAGAAGACATATGCATTTTTTGATCTTTGATGAATTTGACTAAGTTTTCTTGATAAGTCTTTTCTCTTAGTTTGTAACAAATTTGACTAAATTTAAAAAAATTATGTTGTTTTGGGTAGTATGGTTAAAATGGTTTTTGTTATGAAGTTCTAATAATGTCAAGCACTTTTGAAAAATAAAATAAAATGTTGTAGACATCAACATATTTACTAATTATTTTCATTAACATCTTTTCAAATTTAAAAAATAATTCATAATTAAAAGATTACACATAATAATCATTAAATATACCATAAACATAAGAATTACAAAATTATCATTAACATCTTCATAGGAGACTTCTCAAAGACTTCTAGAAAACTTCTGGAAAACTTGGAAGTCTTCCAAAAGTCTTCCAGGAGTCTTCCGAAGTCTTCAAGAGAGACTTCTGGAAGACATATAGAAGACTGCTGGAAGACTTCCAGGAAGTCTTCTAAAAGTCTTCCAGGAAGTCTAGAGATCTTCCAGGAAGTCTTATAACCATGTTACAGTAAGTTGAATATACAACTTCTTAGAATCTAACCTTGTTACAGTAAGTTGAATATACAACTTTTTAGAATCTAACATATAAAACACACCAAAAATACATATTCAAAATTTATAGATCTAACTTTAAAGAATGAAAGATGAGAACCATGTAATGAAAAATCTGCAAAAATAAGATAAATTAGTGAGATACATAATAGAAAAATGAGAAATGAAAATAAAGTTAGGTGTTTTCAAGTCTAAAGAGATTAGAGAGAGGTTAGAGAGTTTTAGAGTGAGAAACATTACATTTTTCTTGCAACCATTTGAGAGGAAGAAAGAGAATGTCTAATTTTCTTTATATATGGAGACAAAAATCTCAATTAGGTCAAATATTTTCGATATAGAAGACTTCCCAAATTATTAAGTGTTCTGGAAGTCTTCCAAAACTCTATAATCTAATACATGAGAAGACTTCTGGAAGACTTCCAGAAGACTTGTGGAAGACTTCCGGAAGACTTCGCATTAAGTGGGAAGTATTCCAAGAAGTCTTCTAGTGCATTATGAAGTCTTTTGGAAGTCTTCCAAAACCCTATAATCTAATACATGAGAAGACTTCTAAAAGACTTCTAGAAGACTTCTGAAAGACTTTGCATTAGGCGGGAAGTCTTTCAGGAAGTCTTCTAGTGCATTATGAAGTCTTCCAAAACCTATAATCAAATAACTAACTAAATAGCAAAAAACAATTCACTAAACCTAAAATCAACTTATAATGTGATTAATATATACAAAAGTAAACACATATAGGTCAAAAAAAATTATTTAAAAAAAATTAAGATTCAAAAATACAAACAATACTACAACATATATTACCACAACATAAACCAAAGACTATCATGACTCAATCTACATTCACTCAACTATGTTGAAAATAATTCAATTTTAGTATTTTTAAATTTACATCATTTATTAATGTTTATAGTTACATGATTTCAATTTTTTTCTCATATAAATATTTTTAATAAACTTTTTAAATTATTTTTAAGATTAAGTGTACGAGAAGACTTACATGGAAGTCTTCTCAGGTGAAAAAGTTATAATGGTAAAACTGAATATAGTTTTTTTGTTTGCTTATAAGAAGTTTGTTGTATTTTCAATAGCTTTTTGAGTTACTTTTGCATTTGATTGAATTTGTGGTACACTTTTGCATTTGAAATCAAGTTTTGAGTCATTTTTAGCAATTCCCCCAAATTTTTTATAATGTCAATATTTTCAAGATAACAAAGAAAAAAAATTCCAGTAGATTTTCTTTTTATTTAATTTTAGAAAAATCTAAAACTAGTTAATTAAATCATGTAAATTCTGTACTGTTACTAATTTATAATTATATAAAAAATAAAGATTGTAAGAAAAAAAATAATTAAGGATAAGAGATCAGAAATGTGATTAAAACAACTGATATTCAAATGAAAATTTAGTTTATAAAATTTTAGATGATGGCAATTCAGATAGATTGAAATAGAAGTTATTTTTGGTGTAAAAATAATTATAAAATAATTTTTATAATTTAAAATAAGTTATATTCTTTGATGATGAAAGAAAATCAATTTTTGTTAATAATCTTTTTATTTAGTTTTGGGATATCTAAAATAATGATTAATTAGAGTATAAAACAACTGTGATTTTATTAATCATAATGAAAGCAAGATAACAAAGATTGTTAAGAAAACAAATGATTAGAGATTTACAGTTAAACCCTGTTATGTCCAAAATGATTTACAGTTACACCAACTCCCGCCCAAAATGAACTTTCCTTTGTTTTTATTTACAGTTAAACCATGTTATGTCCTTTAGTGATGGATGTTTTGTTTGCTGTAAAAGAAATTTTTTTAATGGGCGTTCACCAAATCTTTTTTTTTGTGTGTAATCTGTTAGATTTAATTATAAGGTCATAAAGAACAACCTTCGTTTATAAGAGGTACATCACAATCGAGCGAATACCCCTTCGAAATCGTACGAGAAACAACAAAAGACATCATCCTATTTACCCATACAACAAGACATACAATGTAAACCTACAACTGCTCTTGTCCCAAAAAACAGTCTACACACTTTCTACCAATCAACCAACTAAGACGAGGGAGAGACTACCTCATTCTCAAAAAGCTCCCATAATCAGTTACACGCACAAGATGCCACATACGATTTTGAAAATCCACCCTTAGCTGCGCTTTGAGAAATGAGGAAGGTCCCTCTGTTAGTTGATCTATCCTCCTTCACTAGTCTCCACAATTCCAATCTTCTTAGTCTCCTTTCAATCTCTACATATTGGCATCGACAGTTTGGCCAAGCTTTTGGTCTCAGAATCACTTGCGTGAGTGTATTTTCATCTATAGCTATCACTACTCTGTTAAGACGATGGAAGCTCAAACACTCAATTATCCACGATAAACCTTGGTATATTTGGCTTCATCCAGAGAAGTAATATCGGAAAAACACGTCGACTATGCATGAATTCTTTTCCCCTATCGTTTCTTACAACCCAAGACCCTCCGCTACGTGAAGTTTTCTTGTCAAAATCCATCCCAATGTTGCATTTGATCCATCCTTTCCTTGAAGCCTCCCATCCTTGTTTCGTTGACTTGCGAGTCTTTCTCTCCTCCTCATCTTTTTCTCTCTCATGTTTCTCAGCTAAACTCTATCTCCTCCGCTATTTTTCCCACCACGTCAAATGCAACAAAAGTTATTTATTCAAAAGTAATTTCGTTCCTAATCTTCGACAAGTACCACAGGATCATATTTCTTACATTCCCATGGACTTTACTGTTACTCATCAGCATCATCGCATAGTGAAAGTTGGAGAAGTGAGAAACCTTACCAAAGCCGTTCATTGGAGTTGGCACATTGGCTAGGGCCCATACATATGTGCGACAAAACAATCAAAGATTATGTGATTGATGGACTCACCCTGAAACCCACATGATTGGCAACATGGATCCAGTCTTATTCCTTTTTTTTACCAACAGCACACCAACTGGAATCGTATTACTTCGTTATGCCCCACGGTAGGCGCCAACTGTTTGAACCGAGTTTTGTCGGATTGCAGTGAAAGAGGCGAAACTCGTCGGTGGGTTATTAGGAATGCATTTTGTATAGTCGGATTAAT
This sequence comes from Moricandia moricandioides, assembly GCA_905132885.1. Taxonomy (NCBI): domain Eukaryota; kingdom Viridiplantae; phylum Streptophyta; class Magnoliopsida; order Brassicales; family Brassicaceae; genus Moricandia; species Moricandia moricandioides. Next base: position 12,586 of record CAJHQQ010002226.1, read on the forward strand.
TTTTTCGGTTTGCAGATAACAAAAAGAACAGTGGAAGAGAACCATTGCTCGTCAAGCTGGCCGGGAAAGTACAAGTCGGCAGAATACAAGACAAAATGAAATCCTAATTCTAGACGCCAAGTAGATTTTTGTGTGTGTGTCGATCCCAGTTTCCGTTGTCCCTTATTCTCCTTAAATAGGTGCTCGTTGCCTTGTTGACCTAGGCCGATTATTTGTAATGAGCCTTATCTTGTAAGGGCCAGCTTATCGGCCCGACGAGAAAAACTTCTCAGCCTGAAGCTTTTGGTCGCCTTTAATTTAGTCGGCTCAAAGCAGTCTCTTAGCCAAAATCAGTCTCTAGCCGAGCTGATACGATCGCTTGGGGACCCCACGAACCAGCCGGCTAATGGAAAACTAGTGGGCCAGATCTGCTATTCGTAGGGCCCTTTGGGGGGGGGGGGGGGGGAAGTAATTCACCTCCTACAATCACCATCATACAGGTTCTAACCATGTAACGCCTCTCACGGTCGTTGACATGTCAATAATGTCTGGTAAAGATAACCAGTTCCCGTCGACGGAAAAATCGTGGAGAAGGTTGGTCAATTTGAGTTAACCCAGCCGCTAAAAATAATAGTGGTAATATGTTTATTTAATCAAGATCTGTATGCGCTTTTGTAGAACCATAAGAGTTTCTACAGATCCGGCTACGGTTCTTTTGTTTGCAGATGGTATACATACTTAAACTATGATTTCAAGTGAAGAGATGTATTTTCTAAATATGCTTTTTGTGAGGTGGAATTCACTTAAAAACTTCATCATATATGGAGTGAGATTTTTGCTTTGGTGTTTGGGTTTATATGAATTCATGTTTGTTTTACAGGAACAATGAGTGTTTGGGAGTAGATGGACTGAGATAACAAAGGTGGGTTAAGGCAGGTAGAATAAAAACTTTAATGGTGCTTGAAGTCATGATTGTAAGATCATAGTGAATCATTAATATTTTGTATTTGTGTGTTTGTAGTAGAAATGATTGTGAAGAACATGTTTAAGACACGTTGTAAGAAGAGAGCTACACATGAAACTATGGATAACAAGAGCAACTCAAACAAGAAAAGAATATTGTTCTTAGACGGATGTAGTACTCCGGGGAAGACGAATATGAGAATCCTATTGCCAAGAGAACAAGGAACCTGCTCCATGTAAGGTCTGCTTCTTTTCCCTTTGTTCTAAAGTTGTGATCAATCATTTCATGGCTTGAAATATGTGTTTAAAACTTTTTTCCATAAAAGCTATCATAGATTAGATAGTTAGTTTCCACAGTTAGTTATTTAGGACCAGACAAGATGGAAACTTTCCTCACTTCTCCATGGATCACTGAATATATTTGTTCGGAGGACATTCCAATTTAATTGACCGGACAAGCGAAATCTTCAAATCCTAATTTAAAAATACCAACATCACGTATTCACTTCTACTACTGCTTCAAGTTCCATGTTTAGAACGCTCAAATAATTATTATTTCCATTTTTCATTGTACCAGTGTTGATCCTAATTTTCATGAGCATTTTTATTAGTGTTAATTACCACCTATTACTGATACACTGCTATCTGTGTTTGTGCTTGAGAGATGACAGATTTTTAAAATGTCGGATGCTAAACATGAGGTCTCATAGTAACTCAAAAGTGTAAGCTTATAGGACATAATGCCTCCACTCACACGTTTCCTTGCCTAGACTGCATGTCCCGTAAGAACAAAACAAAATCCCCATATTTCAGACCACCTCCTGTCACCTGAAAGCACACACACTTATTTCATTGCCGCCCCAAAGACTGATAACCAAGAGGTATTACGGTTTCAAAATAGGCTTGGCGTTGAAGGGAGTGCTTTAACTATAGTCAGGTATTCAATATATCATCTTAAACTTTTTTGTATAGGAAACTCATCATTTTTACAACAAATACCAATTACACTGATTAATGAAATTCGAAAAAGCTTTTATACTAAGAATGTGACGAATCAAACTTAGAGACATCTGCTCTTCAAGTCATTTGCGGATTTGGTATTTATGTTTGCAGAGATTGGGCTGAGGACGAAGCTACAAGACGCTGGGAAAAATATGGCCTAAAAATAATTGTTGAAAGTGACCTACATGAACACAAAACAACTGAGTCTACGTGGCTGAAAGAGGGAAAGAAAAATCATGTCGAAGGCTGCATGAAAGAGCTGAAAATATGGTTACTATGCTCAAAAAATGTAGGAAATAAATCCACATAAGTTGTCTACTCGATTATAAAACAGACAGGTCTGTTCATATCATCATTGAAAGAAAAAGTTCATGGATTAAGCAACAAATCTTAAGAAATGAAAAATGAAAACCAAGTCAAAAGAATAAGAGTTAAAGAAACAAACTAACATGAGGATTAATGACATCATATACATAAGAAGTACTACTAAATCACTAACAAACTCCTAATTGGTACTTGAATACTTTTATAGCCCACACCCTCGCCACTACCTTCCATCTTAAAGTAGATGAATAATTTCAGAGGATTATTTTGTTTTATTTGATTTTTAGCTAACTCATTACAATGTTAAAAGCAAACAAGTTAGAAAATAATAGAAAGTGATTAGAAACAAAAAAACTACACCATCACCTTTAGAAAGCTATATAAGATTAAGTCTATAACTGCCAAAGCTTAATCAGCCTCTTTGTATATGTGATCATATCTACCATTGATTATGTAAATTGTCGAGAATCTCCAGGAGAGATATTCAGTTCCCATGGACGGAGAAATTGTAGAAAAGGTTGGTCAATTTGAGTCAATCCAAATGATACAAATAGTTATGCTAATATATTTATGTAATCAAAATTGTTATGCTTAGAATAATAAAAGTATTTACCGTGATACAGACAACATCAACACTAAAAAGCTCATAATAATCGTATTAACAAATTTAATTAAACTAAGCATTAAACTCATTGTACAAACAAGTTCAACATAAAGAAAGGATATAATTTTTTAAAATCAAGCATAAAAAGAATGATTTACACATAGAATATATTGTGAAAATAATTATGATAAAAGTTTTATAATGTCAAAATGAGTCTATATTTTTTGGTGATGAAATAAAATAAATTTTTGTTAATAATCTTTTTATTTAGTTTTGGGATATCTAAAATAATGATTAATTAGAGTATATAATAACTGTGATTTTATTAATCATAATGCAAGCAAGATAACAAAGATTGTTAAGAAAACAAATGATTAGAGATTAGAAAAGAAATAAATAATAAATAGTTGTTGGTTATCAAAAAAATAATAACTAATATTTAAAATTATCAAAAGAGAAATATTAAAAAATAGTTTTATAAAATTTTACATGATGATCAATTAAGATAGATTGAAAAATAAAATATTTCTTTATTGTAAAAATAAATAGGAAATAAATGCTAGTATTTTTATGGTGATGAAGGAAAACCAGATTTGCTTCTTTTTTTTTGGCTTAGATTCTGTTCTTATTTAATTTTAGGAAGATCTAAAATAAAGATTAATTAACATAATAACACTTTTTATTAATTTATAAAATGGAAGTTATGTTCCTAGAAAGAGAGAATAAGGATCGGAGATGGCGGATGCTCGGTTGGATAGTGGAAAATTATCGGAGGAGGAAAAAGTAAAAGAAAAAAGTGGATGGACATCTGAAGAGGAGGAGCTAGAAGAAGAATACCGTCGCTTGCTCGCTTGCCAAGGACAGGATCCTTGGGTAACCCTCGCTTGCTCGCTCGCTCGCTCTTTACCACTTTTTTTTTTGTGTTGTAAAATCATCGATTTGATAAATTGGTAATTTTGATGAGTTGTAGGGTTTTGATATTGATGATCATGTTCGTAACCCTAAATGTGCAATCTCAACGCCTTGCAATATCACTCTTTACAGCCGCTTGGGAGTTCACTGTTTCAACTTTGAGAAGGTTAGTTCCCTTTGAGTGTGTTCACCATATTATTATGATTTCATGATTTATTTATTTATTTATTTATATTTATTTTGCAGGGGAGGAAATTGCAGTTTATGGGTATACTTGAACACAAAATCCAAGTAAGTATATGGAGCACTTACTTAATTACCGCGGAGGTAAAGGATCTTGTGGATGATACAGTTCACTTTCTCCAGAGCTCAGTCACAATACCTTACACCAGGAACGGAGAGCAATTAAGAGTCTTCAATGAAATCTGCATACTAAAACCCGAGAAACCAGGTAGCTTAGTGACTTTGTAAAAAAAAAAATGATTGGATTTATCTTCTTAAAATTATTGTAGGTGAAGGAGGTGAGATGGTTCAGTTGAACGAGGATGCTGTAGATGAGCTTTACAAAGTTCGTATGCCCAACTTTTTGTCCGAAGCAAAACCTGATGATGATGATAGGCTGAGATTCTACGAGGTTCAGGAGCAGGACATATGTGAAAATGATTGGCTTCGTCTGTATACTGATTTTGCACTTTACTGCTACTGGCAGTGGCAGTATAATGAGGTAATATAATGAGAATGAAGATTATTTTCTTTTGCAATTTTTTTTGAAAGCTTTCTTCTTCTTCCAGAACGCATTCACGTCTTGCTTGCCTGCCGAGATCAACAAGATACTTGTTGAAACCCTTGAAACTCATACAGACCCGTCTCTGAAGCTCAAGTCTAGTAATGCCATCTTCCACATCAGCTTCACCGCCAACAGCTGTGACTACATATCTGTTGTCAGGAGGACAACGGACGGGAAAACAGGGCATATAATACTCGAAATTAGTACCTGGACCAACCCACCTAGTTCCCCGTGTACACCAACTCCTGCCAAAATTGAATTTTCCTTGGTTTTTACTTACAGTTAAACCCTGTTATGTCCTTTAGTGATGGATGTTCTGTTTGCTGTAAAAGAAATTTTTTTATGGGCGTTCACAAAATCTTTCTTTTTTCTTTGTGTAATCTGTTAGATTTAATTATAAGGTCATCAAGAACAACATTCGTTTATAAGAGGTACATCACAATCGAGCGAATACCCCTTCAAAATCGTACGAGAAACATCAAAAGACATCATCCTACTTACCCATACAACAAGACTTACAATGTAAACCTACCACTGCTCTTGTCCCAGAAAATAGCCTACACACTTTCTACCAATAATCAGTTACGCGCACCAGATGCCACACACGATTGTGAAACTCCACTCTTATCTGTGCTTTGAGCAATGAGGAAGGTCCCTCTTTTAGTTGATCTATCCTCCTTCACCAGTCTCCACAATTCCAATCTTCTCAGTCTCCTATCAATCTCTACATATTGGCATCGACAGTTTGGCCAAGCTTTTGGTCTCAGAATCACTTGCGTGAGTGTATTTTCATCTATAGCTATCACTACTCTGTTAAGACGATGGAAGCTCAAACACTCAATTATCCACGATAAACCTTGGTATATTTGGCTTCATCCAGAGAAGTAATATCGGAAAAACACGTCGACTATGCATGAATTCTTTTCCCCTATCGTTTCTTACAACCCAAGACCCTCCGCTACGTGAAGTTTTCTTGTCAAAATCCATCCCAATGTTGCATTTGATTCATCCTTTCCTTGAAGCCTCCCATCCTTGTTGCGTTGACTTGCGAGTCTTTCTCTCCTCCTCATCTTTTTCTCCCTCATGTTTCTCAGCTAGACTCTATCTCCTCCACTATTTTTCCCACCACGTCAAATGCAACAAAAGTTATTCATTCAAAAGTAATCTCGTTCCTAATCTTCGACAAGTACCAGAGGATAATATTTTTTACACTCCCATGGACTTTACTGTTACTCATAAGCATCATCGCATAATGAAAGTTGGAGAAGTGAGAAACCTTACCAAAGCCGTTCATTGGAGTTGGCACATTGGCTAGGGCCCATACATATGTGCGATAAAACAATCAAAGATTATGTGATTAATGGACTCACCCTGAGACCCACATGTTTGGCAACATGGATCCAATCTTTTTCCTTTCTTTACCAATATCACACCGAATGGAATCGTATTGCTTAGCACTCTCCATATAAAGGTTTTGATTTTTGGAGCAGTAGCTATATTCCAAGCCGACCCCTTCAAGTCGTTTAAAGACGGTCTCGCCTCAGCCTCTCGAGTGATCTCACTTATGACCTGACTATTTATGAACCAGTACCCAGACTTAATAACTGCCATTCTTGTTATGCACAATACCCAAAAATCTTTTTGATCAGGTGGAATTTTCATAGCTAGGATTCTTCTAATGCCATTCATGGAGAAGATCCAACTTCCTGTTAGATATATTAGATATATATATATATATATATATATATATATATATCTCCTAAATTGATAATTATATGTTCTCAATAACTTAGGGAATAGGATGTATCCTTACTTACGCTGGAACTTATCTCTTATGAGACCTTCTCATATATATATATATGCGATTCACCCTATGAATAAGACATAACATAAAGTTTTACATGGTATCAGAGCATGCCTTTGGCATGTAATTTTTTGAACTCTCAAATAAAGAAAGAAGAAGAAAACGATGTCAGTCCCCTCCGGCAAAGAAGGCACCTCCGGAAAAGAACTCGCAGCTAGCGATGGAAGCTTGATCTCTGCATATCATTTACATGCCTCTGATCATACAGAGCAGGTAAAAACTCCATTTTTATTAAACGGTTCCAATTATGAAAGATGGGCGAAATTGATGACTAATTCTCTTCAAACTAAGAGAAAGCTAGGGTTCATCAATGGAACTCTTAAAAGACCCAATGAAGAAGAAGAAGCCGAACGATGGGATATGGTTAACGCCATGATCATCGGATGGATATATAGCAGCGTAGAACCACATCTACGAACATCAATATCTCTCGTTTCAGATGTTTCTGTGATGTGGTCTGATCTAAAAGCTAGATTCTCTTCTGGAGATGATACTCGTGTACATCAACTAAGAGCTGATATCTCTGCTTGTAAACAAGATGGACAATCGGTGGAAGTGTACTACGGAAATCTAAAAGTACTATGGGTTGATCTATAAGGTTTCGATGAATCTTTCAATTGCTTCTGTGGAAAGGATAGGTGTGAATCAATGATAAAATTTCGAAAAACACAAGAAAAGATCTTGATGCATCATTTCCTTATGGGACTTGATAAAAGCATATTTGGTACCGTTAGATCTAACCTCCATAGTCGTCTTGGTGACTATACCATGGAGAATGTCTACTCACAAATCACTCAAGAGGAGAGACATCTTGATATTACTCAAGACAAACCCAAAACAGGTGGAATAGCAGGCTTCTCTGCAACTGCTGCAGCCGCAAAACAGAGTCAATCGGTGTCGTGTTCTCACTATGGAAAACAAGTCATGAGAAACATCAATGTTACAGTCTTATCGGTTATCCCGAATGGTTTGGCTATTCAATGACATCCTCTGCTCGCGGTTCAGCTGGACGTGGAAGAAGTTCTTACAGAGGAAGATGCAGAGGTCGTGGTGGACCTTCTGCAAATCAAGTGGATGTAGTACGAAATCAACAGCCATCACAAGTTGCTGTTAATGATACTGCAAATACAGAGTCAGGAATCTCAAACTTCACACAGAGTCAATGGAATTCAATAGCAAATTTCATTAACAAGAAGCAAACTCAAGACAAACTCTCTGGTAAGAAACTTGTACTATATGGGACACAAAGCAAGTACGACTTGATTATAGATTCTAGAGCTTCGCATCATATGACCGGAGACATAAATCTATTGACAAATCTGAAATCAATCAACGCTTGCGCAATATCTTTGCCGGACGGAGGAATAGCTTGGGCAACACGTCATGGAACTTTAAACCTTGGCGGAAAGCTTATCCTACATCATGTTTTTATGCACCACAACTTTCTATTACTCTGATCTTGGTTTCACAGTTGCTTAACGATATTGCAAGCTTCGTCATATTTACTAAACAATTTTGTTTAATACAAGACCTTGCTTCGAGGACTTTTATTGGTGCGGGTGAAGAGCGCGACGGGGTTTATCATCTTACTGGCTCGGTTCTTCCTCAAGAAAATCACGCCATCAAGAAGGATATTAGAAATTTGTGGCATCGACGTTTGGGTCATCCGTCGTCGAGAGTATTATCTTTTCTATCGGATTCAGGAAACTTTTCTACAAGTAATAGTGATTTATATGTGCTTTGCGATACTTGCAATCATGCAAACAAAACTCGTGTAACTTTCCATGAGAGTTCTAATAAAGCAGAATATTTTTTTTCATTGATTCACTAAGACGTATGGGGACCGTATAGAGAAAAATCATCTTGTGGAGCATCGTACTTACTTACCATTGTGGATGACTTCTCTCGAGCTCGCTGGTCTTTCTTGCTTCTCGAAAAATCTGAAACCAGAGGTGTTTTGAAAAACTTCCTTGCTCTTTTAGATCAACAATTCAACAAGAAAGTGAAAACTATACGAACGGATAATGGAACAGAGTTCACATGTCTCAAAAAATTCTTCAATTCACAAGGGATAGTCCATCAAACTTTGTGTGTTGCAACTCCACAACAAAACGGACGAGTGGAGCGCAAGCACCGCCATATAATCAATGTGGCTAGATCATTTTTCGTGCAATCTCAACTTACCATACGGTTTTGGGGTGAAAGTATTCTAACAGACACCCATCTCATAAACATGACACCTTCTACTCTCCTAAAAGGAAAGTCTCCATTCAAAATTTTGTCCAAACAAACACAAGCATATCAAGATCTAAGGACATTTGGATGTCTCTGTTATGCTCGTAAAGTTCGTCGCTCAACAGACAAGTTTGAAGATCTTGGAAAATAGTGTATGTTCCTTAGGTACCCATACAACAAGAAAGGATGGCTTGTGTTGATCTCCAGTCTGAGACAACATTTGTATCTCGAGATGTGATATTCCGCGAATACATGTTTCCATATCTATACTATTAAAGCAGGATCCTACTAAAATTCTGCCCTTCCATTTTGTAGTTATTTACAAGGAATGTCATTTCCTTATTTAGAATTTTTAAATTAATTTTGACCAAAAATTAAACACACCTAATGTACTATTTAGAAACCTAAACATTTCCCATAAATATTATATTCTCTCCTTTATTTAAGGAATATTCCAAAAGCAAAACAAGTCTAACATACTAATAATTAAATCTCTCATATCCTGCTGGAATATGAAATATTTGTTGCTTAATATATATTATAATTTAGTCAACCAATTGGAATCAACATTTTTTATGATTAACTCTCTCGACCAATCACAAGTCTCATCTAACTCCTATATTATAACTTTACACGAATGTGAGAGTGGGGTTTTATGTGATAAAGGAATGTGAGCTTGTGGGTGAGAAAATAAAGAAGATATCACTATATTTATGGTAACAAATATATTTGTTTTTAATGCCAAACAATTTTCTTTACAAATCAAAACAAAACAATAAATGTTAATTAACTATTAAAATTTATTTTTGGTTAATCAGTTACATATAATTAATTTCGCCCGGTAATAAATAATTTAAACAAATATCACTTATTTTTGTAATACAAATTAAGTGATGTCTCTTTTTTATAATATATTTTCCTAACTAGGTATTTAGCCCGCACATACAGACTTAATATTCTTACGAATAATTATTAGCTTATGTCTTATTAATTCAACCAGTATAATAAATTATTATATATGTTTTCAAAAAGGTTTAAATCCAACATCAAAATATTTATATATGATAAAAATTTCATCAAATATATATATTTTTTTTGTCAACATGCATATGTTTATTATTGTGTTAAAAATTTAAAAGCACTCACATATCAGAAATATTTTTGAAAATACTTTATAGTATTTTTTGATTGATTAATATTTAATTATAAATTATTTTATATTTTAATTTTATATAATATAAAATATTATTTCCAGATAAAAAAAATAATATATAATAATTATATATAATATTATTATTTTGAAAATTTTATCATATTAATAATCAAATATCTATTATAGCACATAATCTACTATTAATATATATATTTTTTAATTATAATAAAGTATATATAACTTCATTATGGGTATCACTCTAATTTTTAACGTAAGAGTTTAGTAGCTAAAAATTTAATTTGAAAATATTAGTATATATTCTAAGGAATAAAAAAATTGTAATTAAAGTTTCATTTTTCAAATTTTTATAGTTTTTTTTTCTATGGTTGGAACAAATATATGCATCTACGTATTTAAAAAAATAGAAAAATATCATTTAAATAAAAATGTGAAATGAATAATATTAAAATATGAAATGAGAAATATATTTGGTATTATAATTATAAATATAATAATCTAGAATAATATTAAAATCAGTACAATATTTTCTTAAAAAAATAATCTCTATAAATATAAATATAAATTTTTTTATAAAATATATAACATCTATGATTATTCTTCAAACGTAAACAATCAACAAATTTAAAATTTATCATCTATACTATTAAAGCATGATCCTACTAAAATTCTGCCCTTCCATTTTATAGTTATTTACAAGGGAATGTCATTCCTTTATTTAGAAATTTTAAATTAATTTTGACCAAAAATTAAACACACCTAATGTACCATTTAGAAACTTAAACTTTCCCATAAATATTATATTCTCTCCTTTATTTAAGGGATATTCCAAAAGCAAAACAAAAACAAGTCTAACATACTAATAATTAAATCTCTCATATCGTGCTGGAATATGAAATATTCGTTGCTTAATATATATTATAATTTAGTCAACCAAATGGAATCAACATTTTTTATGATTAACTCTCTCGACCAATCACAAGTCTCATCTAACTCCTATATTATAACTTTACACGGGTGTGAGAGTGGGGTTTTATGTGATAAAGGAATGTGAGCTTGTGGGTGAGAAAATAAAGAAGATATCATTACATTTATGGTAACAAATCTATTTGTTTTTAATGCCAAACAATTTTCTTTACAAATCAAAACAAAACAATAAATGTTAATTAACTATTAAAATTTATTTTTGGTTAATCAGTTACATATAATTAATTTCGCCCGGTAATAAATAATTTAAACAAATATCACTTATTTTTGTAATACAAATTAAGTGATGTCTCTTTTTTTATAATATATTTTCCTAACTAGGTATTTTGCCCGCACATACAGACTTAATATTCTTACGAATAATTATTAGCTTATGTCTTATTAATTCAAAAACCAGTATAATAAATTATTATATATGTTTTCAAAAAGGTTTAAATCCAACATCAAAATATTTATATATGATAAAATTTTCATCAAATATATATATGTTTTTTTTGTCAACATGCATATGTTTATTATTGTGTTAAAAATTTAAAAGCACTCACATATTAGAAATATTTTTGAAAATACTTTATAGAATTTTTTTGATTGATTAATATTTAATTATAAATTATTTTATATTTTAATTTTATATAATATAAAATATTATTTCCAGATAACAAAATAATATATAATAATTATATATAATATTTTTATTTTGAAAATTTTATCATATTAATAATAAAATATCTATTATAGCACATAATCTACTATTAATATAAAATTTGTTTTTAATTATAATAAATTATATATAACTTCATTATGGGTATCACTCTAACTTTTAACGTGAGAGCTTAGAAGCTAAAAATTTAATTTGCAAATATTAGTATAGATTCTAAGGAATAACAAAATTGTAATTAAAGTTTCATTTTCCAAATTTTTATAGTTTTTTTTTTCTATGGTTGGAACAAATATATGCATTTACGTATTTAAAAAATAGAAGAATATCATTTAATAAAAATGTGAAATAAATAATATTAAAATATTAAATGAGAAATATCTTTGGTATTATAATTGTAAATATAATAATTTAGAATAATATTAAAATCAGTACAATATTTTCAAAAAAAATAATTTCTTAAAAGTAATCTCTATAAATATAAATATAAAATTTTTTATAGAATATATAACATCTATGAGTATTCTTCAAACGTAAACAATCAACAAATTTTAAATTTATCATACTATCTTATATAAAAACACATAATTTTAAAATTAACAATTTTTTAGAATTTTACAAGAAAATAAATCCCGCGCTTTTAAAGCGCGGGTCAAAATCTAGTTCGTATTTAAAACCTCAACTCGAAGCTCTTATTCAACAACCTCAAACAATGTTTTTTGACGAGTTGGTAATGAATCCAGTATCTCAAATAATGAAAATACACCAGAGGAAGCTATGGTTTCAGATGAGACAGTGGGAGAGCCTGCAGTAACACTCGTAGATACTCCTCAAACACCTTCCATACAACCTACTGAATCTGTAGCTAATACTCAAGAAGAATAGAGTACATCACAGGAAGATCTTGGTAGAGGTCACCGCAAATCAAAACCATTAATGTTACTAAAAGACTATGTCACAAATTCTGCGAAACTACATGATAAACCCCCTCGAGCTCCACCACTACCACATCTTACCTCCTCAGGTAAGTGTCTTTATCCGATCACTGACTATGTCTCAACAATCATAAGTTTGTCCTACTTATTTTTAGATATCATTTCAACAAAAATATAGAATTGAATATTTGAAGTACATATTTATATTTGGGATTATTTAGACATTTGGATCGTTTTTGGACTTTTTCGGGTTTTTCATTTTTTAGATTACTCATTCGGGTTCGGCTAATAACACTTGAGGTTCATATATCTTTTGTACCATCCTACAAGATCCATTATGGTATTTCTTACATTTTGGACTGGGTATGTACAAATCATTTTTTTTGTTTAGGTTCGGTTCGGATTTCAGTTAACATATTTTATGCCGAAATTTACTTCAAATAAGAAAAAAATGATTATACAAATTTTCATCAATAACTTATTCGTGCTTTAGCGCGGATTAAAATCTAGTTATTATTTAATTGTAGAGTTTTTAAAACTACATGAAACCCAACCGAAAGTATCATAAATGAGATAATTTTGGTTGTGTTTTCTGCAGTTTTAAGAATCTCACAATTATATAATAATATTAATGTATAAATAGATTTTGATCCGCGCTTTGAAAGCGCGGGATATTTTACTATTCAAAATTCCATTAACGACGTTACAGATGTTATGTTAATTTCTAAGAATTTTTTTTGTTTAAAATATTTTCATTTAAATCAGCATTTTTAAACCGGACTTGGACTTGCGGACGAACCATTAAACTCAGTGAGCCGATATGTAATCCAGTTTAGATTTAAAGAAATATCTATTATTTAAAAACCCGATAAAAGTCACAAAATCCGTTAAAACCTAAGGCTACCGATGACAAAAAAAATCAAGGCTATCGGTTGAACTGATGGGTGACCGAATTTTAAATTAATTTTAGTTATCTAAATTTTTATTTTTTAATGAAATTTAATATAGATAATATATAATTTAAATAATAGGTTATTGATAAGACTAAATACATAGGTTAAAAGGATTAGTTTGATGTGAAAAAGAAAAGTAATTATAAAAAGAATATTTTTAGGCATATTAAATAAGTAGATCGGATTGTTTGTTGCCAAAGTATCATTTTTAAAACAAATATTGCTATCCTGAGATTATGGATATGAATATATTATTTTAATCTGCAACTTTTTAAGATTTAGTTTTCTATACAATAATAATGTTTTGAATTAGAATATATATTGAATATACTTCCAATTCAAAAATCATTTGAATTGAAAACTAACAAAAAAAATTTCTTGGTGGTGTATATCTTCCATTCTAAGAATTATGTCTTTGATGAAAATATATATATATATATATATATATATATATATATATATATATATCAAAAACAGTAGAGAAATATCTAAATACATTTATTCTTTTATCAATAAAAGTTGGTTAATAAACCAAATTTTTTTTTTTGAATGAATGTTAAATTTATTCAACCCAAAAAACCTTTTTACAATGAATGCATCTGTGTGTTAAGAGTTTTTAGAGCAAAAATACAATTGACTGAAAACCTCCTCATCTCAAAGATAACCACCTCCTCATAGCCTCTTCATAACTCTTGTTCCTTGTTCTTTGGATTGTGGAGATCCGATTTCGAACACTCTTATCTATATGGGCTTGCAGCTGGGCTACTGTTTGTGGAACCTCCCCGTGTCTCCGTCCGTTGCGTTCTCGCCAAATCGAGTAAATTGTAGTCTGAAAAACATATCGAAAGAGGAAAAGTTGAACCTTTCCTTGACGAGTACCAGCCAGAAGTTGCAGGATTGCTGACCAGTCTCTTGAGTATAAGTTACCGAGTTGTTCCTTAGTTAAGCCCCTCCAGATTGCACCTGAGTAATTGCACTGAAAATATAGATGATCCCGAGTTTCCATGGCAGCATTGCAGAATGTGCAGGCTGAGGTTGCTTGCGGGTTCCATTTTATCACTCTATCCCCAGTGGAGAGTCTGTTGTGAACTGCAATCCATGATATAAAAGAAAATTTGGGAGTAGCAAAGGTGAACCAGATACCCCTATACCAATTGCACGGTGACACAGCATCTCGAGTCAGGTTCCAAGTGCTCTTCGTAGTGAAGGTGTTCTGGAAACCATCATTTTTCCCACGCCAGAGTCGTATGTCTGTGTCCTCCGTAAGTCCTCTGGTTCGAAGCTTTATTATCTCCCCTTCCACTAGTTTCAGACTTCCACTTCTGTGTCGTCTCGGTCTATAGGACTGCACTGCTTTCTCCACCGTAGACTCTAATCTGATTCCCAAATCAATGCACCCTCTTGCACCCAACAGATCAATCAACTTCCCTAATGGGCACCACACGTCAAACCAAAAGGATGTGTCGGATCCACTCTGCACATCTACTCGTGTGAGACCCTCTGCAGTTCTCCTACACTTGAGTATCTTATGCCAGGTCCATGAGCCACGTGAGCTCGTTTCTGCAACACTCCAGAAAGAGCCTTTTCGAATAAGATATTTATGAATCCATCTCACCCATAGTGATTGTCTCGCCACTAGAATTCTCCACACCAGTTTCAAACAACATACAATATTCACTTCAGCCAATGAGCGCAGTCCTAATCCTCCCTCATTCTTTGGTTTACAAACATCCTTCCAAGCGATTTTGGCTTTGTTATGGTTGAGTGATGGACCTGACCACAAGAAAGAGGAGCAAAGCTTTTCAATCTCTGTAAGGCAGTGTTTCGGGAGTCGAAAGGCAGACATCCAGAAGTTTGTAATACTACAAATCACTGAGCCAATCAACTGCAGCCTCCCTGCGAAAGAGAGGCTTCTAGCGGTCCAAGATGTGATTCTTTTCCGAATTCTCTCGATCAGTGGGGCATAGTCAGCAATTGTCATGCACTTAGTCAGCCAGGGAAGTCCCAAATAACGCACTGGAAGGTTGCCATAGCCAAATTATTATTTTTTAACCAAAAACCTAAACCAAGAGTTTTAGCTTTCTTCTCCGCCGTCAAGTTTCCATCGCCATCTTAAAGATTAAACTGCTTCTACTACCGCTAATCTTTGGCGCACCAACTATTGCTTGCACCTCTTCTTCTGTAATCTCTCCCTTTCCAACTCTTTTTCATCTTCTTTTTCTTCCTCTCTCTTGATATTTCTGCGTTTAAGATCCAACATTTATCCTCCGGCAACCAAATTTCATTCACACATCCACCACCTTCACAACTGAAATGGAATCATAAATGAAAATACTAACATTTTTGTAAAAAACATGATTTCATAGAAACATTATACTTATTTTTCACATTTAAAATATAAGAACGGATGAAAATTAATAAAGAAGAAGAACATGATTTTTTAATAAGCTTTTTCAAAAAAAAAATCAATAAAGAAGAAGAATATGATAAAACATAGCAAAGATGTGAAGAAGTATAATTATTTACCATGAAATTTGTAACTTCTTATGATTTACGTGTATATACAATAGGTCAAAATTCAGAATATATAACCTTAATGTTGGTTTGGTAGACATATATATATATATATATATATATATATATCAGATTTAATTCTTACCATATCTAGGCTAGATTTTAGGGGTTGTTATTAACATTAAGATTGTAGTCAAATTATATATATTATATAACTTTTTTTTAAATATTCTACTTAGAATCAAGTTAGATCTAATTTTGTGCTTCTGTTTTAATAGTATTGATGTATTTGTATTTTGAAATCCTATGGGTTAGAGGTTGTTCTAATGCTAGATTATTTAAGAAAGCATGCCATTCCTCTAGTGATTCTGACGCGATTTTCACAAGTTGACTTACTTCTTTAACGTGAAAATATTAATTTAATGTTTAAAAAAATTGTAAAAGTTATGAACTCGAAATTAGATAGTGTATTATATAGGTTCTGATTGAGCAAGAAGGCTCCTATACGTCTGTGTAAAACAATTTACTCTTCTTTTTTTTTCTTTTGTGTTTGTTGGTTTCTTTTTGTAACCGAAAAAAGTTTGAACAATTTTATTATTACTTATAATATATTTATAAAGAAAAAATAGTTTGTTCGTTTTGGTTATATTATTTTTCAAACTCCAGACTGAAGAACAAAAAGAAAAAAACTCGCTACTAGGTTTATTTTATCCTTGTAATGCTCAGAGCATCTCCAATAAAAAGTTCTAGTTCCGGAATGCTCTATATATTTATATTATTATTTAATTATGAACTTTTTAACTTTACGTAAAATCTAATTTATTCTCTGCAGAAAAATTTTGGGTTAAATTTCCAAATTAAAAATCTCACAATTAAATACTAATATTAATATATATATATATATATATATTTCGAGAACTCTCCGAACTAAAACCTCCCATTAGAGCAGGATTAACCGGGATCTCTTAAGATGGGGTTCTTAACTTTTCTAAAAGACGTATCTTAGTTTTTAACTAAGAAAACCTAAGAACCGTCTTTTAAATAAGAACCATAAGAGCCGTCTCTTAGCGGGAAAAATGTAAAAAAAAAAAAAAAAAAATTAAAAAAACAAATTTTACGTTAAGAACCCCACCTTAAGAGACATGGGTTAATCATGGCCTTAGAATTGTTCTTAGTAGAAATTAGAAGGTAACAGTAAAAAGCATATTCCCCTTCCCCACCACCCCCTCCCAAAACAACATATCCACTTTAACCGGTATATCTTATTTTCTAAAGAGATCTTAGTTTCTTTTTCGTTTTACCTATATTTCTGTTGACATAATCAAATCTCCAACACATTTTATAGAAAACCACGCGATTGACATTTTCAAAATGAACCTGAGAAAAATATTATAACGAGGATTCAGTTTCAATATCTCATAATATCTGGAAAATATATTTTGAAAATCTATTAGCACCGCACAAATAGGTTAAAAGAAAGCCCTTCTATATAATCCATTCCACATCCATAAATTTTTATTCACACTCAATTCATTTCGCACACACTCAACCATGAAAAGCCTCATTAACATCATTGTAGTTCTCCTCACAGTCATTGTTTCACCGATCACAACGATGGGAAGTTGGCCAAAACCTTCAGAACTCTCTAATGGGGAGAAGCTGGGCCAACCCCAAGCCCATTTATACGCTGGTAAATTCAGTTTCCGAGATTCCAAAGTCTGGAAATGTACCTATAACAACGGCTCTGGTGCCGCCGTTTCTATTACTTACCCTTCACCTCCTCAACCACCGTCACGAAAGCCATCCACTCCATCGTCTCCCCCGACTCCTAAGATGGCTCCGCCACCACCTAAACCCTCACCTCCACGTCCAACTCCAAAGAAGTCTCCTCCACCTCCTAAACAATCACCTCCGCCTAAACCCTCACCTCCACGTCCAACTCCAAAGAAGTCTCCTCCACCTCCTAAACCATCGCCTCCACCAGCTCCAAAAACGTCTCCTCCACCTCCTAACCCATCAACTCTGACTCCAAATGAGTCTCCTCCACCTTCTAAAACATCAATTCTGGTTAGTATAATTTTATTACGGTCAAATATCTTTAGTAATAAATCAGTTTATTTGATACTTGGTCGTTTCAGTCTATATGGTATTTAGACATAATGCAGAAATAATTTATTATAAGTTACAAAATACTTAACATAATCCTGTTTATATTAGTGAATAATGATGAAGATAACAATCAAAGAATTAATCATTTATTATAAGGACAATTAAAGAACAACACGTAATATATGTTTTGCAGTGAATATTAAAAACATCACCACTTCAAATTAATATTTTTTTGGCAACCTATTAATATCTCTAACGATATGATGAATGTTATATTTTCGGCGTATTACAGTTGTCTATCTGATATTAATTCAAAACCATTTTCATGAGATTTTTTTTTTTTGAAACTTATTCTCATGTGATTTCTGCCTTTGAAATATGTTTTTAGATCATTCCCTCTCCACCACTGCCAAAAGAATCAACCCCAGCACAATCCCCTCCAAAAGAGCCAACAACGCCATCAACTCCATGGCCCCATTATCAAAATCAGAATCCGTGGGTGCATTTCATTAACTGCATGACCGAGTTTGGGCCGTCAGCAGTATGTAAGCAGCAGATACAGTTAAGTTACTACACAGGGAGGTTTCGTGTAAGCGACACTTGCTGCAACCTTTTCGTCAACATGAGAAATGAATGTTCTGATGTCATTTTGGGCTTCTACAACGATCCCTACTTCGCTCCACTACTACGCTGCACTTGCCACGTCAAGATCTACTAACTCCTGTTTGGGTCCCATCCCCACTAGGGCTTTCTTTTCTTCTTTTAGGTTTTTTACTCATGTTGTTTTGTTATCGTCCATATCTTATGGACCGCTATCTGGTTACATTTTAAAAAAAATAATAATAAATAAAATTTTCATCCTTTTTCACATTTGATAAAGAGAAAAAGGTATTGATAGCATATTATAATAGCACTGTTTTCAGAACTTTTATGAATTCTGATTTTGGTTGATATTAATACCAGTTAGTTAAAGCTATTGTGGAAAATTAGTGGGGGGGAAAAGAAAACTACTAATACCGCAAATACTTAGGTAAAAATTAGACGAGCGCCAAGACATAACTTTTCCTCTTTTTCACATTATGATAATTTTCTTCATATTATAACCTGAAAGCTTAAACTTAAACTCAAAATTATTCCTTTCTTAATTTGTAAAAACACAAACCTTAACTCTTTAGTTCTATACCCTAAACATACATCAAAACCCTAAACTCTATTATACATAAACCTTATACTCCAAATTTTAAATATAAACACCCTACTGTTCATATTTTAGTTTCAAATCTTAAATTAAAACTCAAAATTTATTTATTTTCAAAATTTAATCTGAAAAACTTAAAACTAACCCTTAAAATTACACTTCAAACCCTAAACTCCACATCCAAATCATAATCTAAATACTAATCTAATATTTTCAAACTTAAGCACCAAATCTTAATACTCTCTCTGTTTCATTATAAGTGTCACTTTAGGTTTTTGCACACGGATTAAGAAAACAATTAATTTTGCATATTTTTTTATGTAAAAACACAATTACCTATACACCTAACCATATTTCAACCAATAGAAAAATAAACTGCAGCATAAAATTAATAAATTTTGCATCGAAAATCGAAAACGACACTTATTTTGTAACAAAAAAATTTCTCTAAAACGACACTTAATATGAAACGGAGGGAGTATTAACTATCAATTTATTAATTTCAAACAAAATCTCAAGTCTTGGCCTAACTCCAAACCCCCAATATTTAAAGTTCATAAATTAAACTTAAAATCTATATTCTCTACTTAATCTAATTTTAAATAGCTCTACACTCAATTTTTCAAAAATAATACAAACCAAACCCCAATTTTGTATACAAAAATCTTTGTCATAAATAATAATCTTAAATTTTTAGTCAATAATCTAATTAGTTTATATTTTCTTAACAATATCCCGACTTTAAATTTAGGGTAATTTGCCTAATATTACTCAAAATTTGGTTTTAACCACAAAAATATACCCAAACTTGAATCAAATGCAAAAATAACTCAAAAGACTAGTGAAATTACATCCAGCCCCTTGTGACCAAACAAAAAACCAAAATTCATTTTTACGAATATAACCCCATAAAGTCTTCTGAGGTTTTGTAAGTCTTCTAGAGTTCTGTAAGTGTTCTAGAAGACTTCTAGGAAGTCTTCTCGTATAGTAGATCTCAAAAATAATTTATAAGTTTTACAAAAATATTTTGATGTGAGAAAAATAGAAATCATGTAATTATAAACATTTTTAAATGATATAAATTAAGATTTAGTAAAAATGAAGTATAACATATATGTGTTTAGTTTTGTGTATATTAAACACTTTTAAAGTCAATTTTGGTAACATATGTTGTAGTATTGTATGTATTCTTAGGGTTAGATTTTGAAAGTTTAACTCTTTTTTTTTCAAAAGTTAAATTTTGACTTCTATTTGTTTAGTTTTGTGTATATTCAATACTTTTAAAGTTTATTTTAAGTTTTGTGAAGTGTTTATTTCTAATTAGTTAGTTATTTTGAGTTTAGGGTTTATGTGACTTAAGTCTTCCAACAAATAATGCACTAGAAGACTTCCGCGGAAGTCTTATGAGCGAATAGTAAATTTAGGGTCTAGAAGACTTTCAAGTAAGTTTTCTAGGAGGTCTTCTATTAGAAGACTTACTTGAAAGTCTTCTGAATCGAAAATATTTAATTTTATTGGCATTTTTGTCTCTTTATATAAAGAAAAATTACACATTATCTCTCTTTATCTCAAATGATACTACATTAAAAATATAATATTTCTCTTTCTAAAACTTTCCTATCTCTCTCTAATCTGTTTGAACTTAAAAACACAAAATTTATATCAATTTCTCATTTTTATCTCATATCTTTCTTACTAATTTATTTTGTTTTTGCAGGTTTTTAATTACATGGTTCTCATCTTCCACTCCTTTAAAGGTAGATCTATAAATTATATTTTTTTATTTGGTAACCTCTTGTTGCTGAAAACTCTTACCTTTTGAAAAATATTTTGTTGTTTTAAGTTTTTACCTTATTTTTGAAGCTTTTCAATGTTTTAAAACCATTTGAAAGATTTTAGATGTGCAAGTTTTTCAGATCTAGACAGACTTGAAAGAAGTTTAATGTACTAGAAGACGACTTTCACAAATATTGAGAAGACTTCCACCGAGAGTTTGGAAGACTTACATGGAAGTCTTCTGACGGAAGACTTCTGTATCAGTCGTCTAGATAAAATTAAATTTCTGACACAATCCGGTCAATTATAAAACTAACATTTTTATCCTAGATGACTTACCCGGAAGTCTTCTCTGGTATTTTGAAAAAAAAATTATTAACAAAGAAAAGTTGGAAGATTTCGATAGATGCATCTCTAGAAAATACACATAAATTCTATTGCAAAAGTAACATATGCATTGACCATAAGACTTCCGTATAAGTCTTCTATGACTAGAAAACTTACACAGAAGTCTTATGACGAACATATCTAGAAAAAAAAATATCATACTTTCAACTAGCAAGATAACTTGATTAGCTTCTCCTAGCACACATAATTTCACCACAAAACAGATGCACTTGTTAATGATCATGAGTTTGAACTTTACAAAGTTTAAAAGCAAAATCTTTAATTTTTTGGATGAATATAGAGAGAAAGTGAAAGAGATGTAGTTTTTGCGTATAGAAAAAGAGATATGAAGATTGAAAATCAATTTTAAAATGCATTAAGAGCTTCAAATTGCTTGTTTATGGTGGTTGTGTATTGATGGAATGACAATATTGTAAATACTTGATGAAGATGAGGATGATAGAGTAAAATATTCATTTTTGGAAAAAAATAATAACATTTTTGTGAATAATCCAAAATTTTGGGGTGAATAGGACAAATAATATTTCCAAAAAGTTATGGGTTGGTTTTTTTCTTGATTTTGAGTTTTCAGTCATATTTACAAGAAGCCCTTAAATTTAACTACAAGTATATTTTCTAATTTTATTCCTAGTTTTCTAATTTTTGAAACTTAAAATTTAAATTATATGCTAAAAATATGTAAAGTGTGAATTAAACATAACTTAAAAAATTGCGAACAAAAAAAATCATCAAATGAAAAAACAAGACAAAAGAAAACAAAAAGAGAAAGCAGGATAAAGTTATTTTGACCAATTAGATCTATAAACCACAAAATAAAACATAACTATTAAATATACTAAACATATAAACTACATTAAAATTCTAAACTAAATTTATATGAAAACTAATTAAAAAGAAAGAAAAACGTTTCTTACCAATCAGAAGCAAATACAAGAATAACTCTTATGAGCTGTTGGATTGACCTAAATTTAAGGGGGCATGATGTTATTTAAAGCTTCAATTTTCAAATTTGGTTGGACTAAAACACCAAGTTTTACGTGAACAAATAACACACACTCAACTTTTGTTGACAAACCATTTTGATCATAAACTTTCATTCACATTACCTTTTTAATCATATTTTAGGCAATTGTTACTAGCAGTATGCCTAAAATGACTTTTAAAATTGATGATTCTTTGGCAAAAAATATAAATCAATATTTTTCCAAAATATTGGATTTTAAATATTTAAAATATATTATTAACAACTATGAAGTTAAAAATAAATTAGAAATACGAAATCATTCAAACAAAAAATATAAATTTTTAATTTATTTTCTAATAGTATTTTTTTAATAAATTTAATTTATATTTTAAAATATTTAATTATGAAATAATTATGAAGAAACTTTATAGTTATTTTACAATCAAATTTATAACTATTTGTATAATCATATTTGGATCTTTATAATTTTACCATCATAATCTTTGTTAGGGAAATGTTGATTCATCTTTTGATTCCCAAACGAAACGAGTTATTGGTAGATGGTTTTTTCATGATTCTTTATGTTTATAATAAAGATCTTCAAAACAAAATTTATATAATTTCTATAAATGTGTTACAAGATTCTTTTTGCATAATATGCAAAAAAATAATTCACCAAAAACGTTTAAACATCAATTGAATTATGAAGAATCAATCTACTATTAATTTTATGCTTCTGGGAAAAAATATATATTATCATCATTCATTCCAAAATTCAAAAAAAATTCAGTTAATTAGCAAATATTATCCAATTAAGAAAATATGAATATTTAAAAAATTGACATAATTTTTATAAGTCATTATAATTTTTTTAATAATTATTTAACAAATGATATATGTAGAATATAAACGAAAATTGTACAAATTTTATTTTGAATAAAATAATGAAAATATACTTTTATTTAATCATTATTCATATTTATAAAATGTTATAGTTACTAAATAATTTATTATAAAAGTAAACATCTATTTTTTTTGGAAAATGTTGATTACATTTTTTTGTCAAAAATCATCAACTTTAGAAGTTATTCTAGGCATATTATTAGTTAATAACAACTTGGCAAAAAAATAAACTCAACAAAAATTTATGATTAAAAGTAGTTTGTCAACAGAAATTAAAGATATTTTTGGTTCAACCAAATTTGAAAGTTAACCATTTAAGTTACACTTTTCTCACGTGGCCGATTCTATCTCTACTTTAGAGAGAGAAATCTCTCTCAACCCTCTTATCAGATTAATATCATTCAGAGAGGGGGGAGAGATATCAATCGGCTTTTTTTTGTTGTAATATATTTCTTTAATCTTTGATCGACTTGGTTTTTCGATCCATGGATCGATTCTGTTTCTTCCGTTTTGCTGTGACAATTTTTGATGTGCTTTCAAACCGATTTTAAAGCGGTTCTTAATTTTTTTTCATTTATCTTTGTTTTTGTTTGAAGTCAGATATCCTTTTCGTGTTGGCGATTTCTCGATTGAAAAGCTATCCTTGCTGCATTTTAATTTCTTATATCTTTCCTTGTTTGATTTTACCATCTTCTCTCTTGTTTTGAAGATAATAGCATGGTCTTTCTGCGTCAATCCTTAGTCGGGTGCTCAAATATCTTCGTGTTCTTAAACCGAGGAGAGGACTGCGCTTCTTTGGCAGTTAGAAGCAGGTAAAGGAAAATAAAGGAAGGAGATGGCGGCGATGAAGCTTGATGCAAAGTGTGTCTTTGCCGGCGATCTCGCGTCAACAAATTCTCATCGCACTCGTCGGCGCGTAGGATTCGTCTCGAGGCTTGCTGCTTAACAGTTCGATGACGTGTGGAATTGACGAGCCCCATTCTAATGACGCGTGGACATCTTGTGTGGCACTCGTTGATGATAACTCCGACCAATATATTGGGTTGACTTATCTTGGGCTTTCTTTAATTATTTTCGAGTTGTAAAGAAGTGAATTGGACTGATGGATCTCTTGTACTTAGCCCTTTGGGCTTTATCAATGAATTGCCGACAAAAAAAAGTTACATTTTTCCCAAATCAAAGGGTACATATTTATTTTATTTTATTCATTTCTCTCTCTCTTTCTCTTTGCCGACATATCTTCGGTCTTCATCTTCTTCTCTTTCTTCACTCTCATTTCTCACATCCCTCAATCTACCAATCCTTCTATTCTTCATAGCTTCTCTCTCAATCTCACTGTTTCTAATCTTAATCTTAATCTTTACCATTTATCATTTTGTTCTTTAATTGTTATTTCATTGTTTAATTTTGTTTTTGGTTTGTACGAAGGTTGTGAGAGTCTCGGAGAAGACATCGTAAGCTTGGAGAGAGCAAGGTTAGAGAAGACATGGTAAAAGATGTCGGAGAAGGCAGAGGAACGGCGGTGGAAATGGTAGTTGAGCGGGGCTGGAGAGGGACAAAAGAACTCTTGGAGATGGGCCTAGCACAGAAGCCACTAATTACTAGGCCCAAAATCAGGTCCGGTCCATTAACCAAATGATGACTTACCAACACCAGTCATCAGACACGGACAGCAGAATACAGTTCAAGTCAACGATCTACCAGCACCAATCATCAATCCCAGACATAACCATGCTCAGTCAGACGACCAGAAGGTCCTAATTGACAACCATTCGCAGATCGCAAACAGAGAAACTCGGCACATAAACGAGGAGATCGAAGAAATGAAAGCCCAGTTTCATTATATGACTTCCAAAGTCCATCAGGCAGTTAGCGCGGCACCAGAAATCGATCGTGTGCTCCGCGAGACCCAAAACACACCGTTCTCACCTCGACTCCTCAGCATTCCCATTCGACATCCGGGAAAAATAATGCTCCCTACTTACAACGGAACGACTGATCCAAGAGAGTATCTCACCGCCTTCAGCATCGCGATGGGGAGAGCAAATTTTTCACCAGAAGAGCGCGACACCGGCCTCTGTCAATCGTTCGTAGAAAATTTGAGTGGACTTGCCTCAGTTGGTTTTCACGTCTAGAGCCATTATTTCTCGCATTACTTTGCTCGACGAGGCAGCTGTATTGGCACTCCGCAATGGTCTTTGGCACAAATCACCATTTTGAAAACAACTCTTCAAGAACAAGCCACAAACCTTAGAAGACGCACTTCATCGAGCAATGACCTTCATTGAGATTGAAGAGGAAAAGGCCGCTTTCACCAAAAAATATGCAATCATCAAGAAATCATCGTTAAAAGAAAAGGAGTCAAACGAACACTATGAGCCTCGACAACACTACGACAAAGGATACAAAGAGAGCAAGAATAGGAAAGCTGGAACCTACCAGATCAGCGACCAACTTGTTAATCGTCCCACCGACAAACAAGATCATGATGATCGCAACACAGGCGACGCGCGACCGTATTGCAACTACCATAAGTCTACGACCCACAGCACGGACGAGTGTCGCCATCTGCAGGGTATGTTGTTGTCACAATACCGCCGTGACCGCGATTCATCGTCCAGAGATCGCAGAAACGACAAAGCACCCAAAAATGAAGGGGAACGTTTCCGAAATGTCCAGGAAGAACGCGAATGCCAACAAAGACAAAAACGCCCTAATGAACGTGCAAACACTGAAGCAGAAACTCCTAAACGAGCACGTAACGACCAGAACAAACATGAGCGCGGGCGAACGCCCCCGCCTCGTCGCGTAATCATGGGAGGTCTCCAGACGTGCAAAGATTCGGTTCGCTCAATCAAGGAATACGAACGCAGGACATTCACTTAACAAAAAATGGAGAGTCATAATATCAAAGACAAACCAAAAGAAAATTATGATATCAGCTTCACAGAAGAGGATACCAAGGTGTTAGACAAACCCCATAACGATCCTCTCGTCATCGAACTCAGAATCGGTGATTGCAAAGTATCAAGTGTGTTGATCGATACCGTCAGTTCGGTCGACTTGATCATTTCAAAAACACTTCAGCGCATGAACGTCAAGGACTACGAGCTTAAGCCTTGCAAAAGACCCCTAACAAGTTTCGCCGGAGATACAACAATGACTATCATAACCCAGTCTACGTAGCAGGAATCACAAAAATCGTCAAGTTCATGGTCATCGAGAGTCCCGCCATTTACAATGCCATACTCCAAACTCCATGGATACATTCGATGAAAGTGATCCCGTCCACTTACCATCACTGTGTAAAATTTCCTACGCCGTTAGGAATCTACACCATCAAGGGAAATCAGCGACTATCACAAACATGCTTCGTTACCGAGTACAAGTTAAGGAAGTCTTTGAGAACATGCTGAATAGCTAAGCAAGGGGACGAGAAAGTCATCGAGAGCGAACACGCACACGAACTAGTCATAAAAGTCAATATTGACGCTAAAGATCCAATGCGATGCGTCAGAATCGGAGCAGACCTTAGGGAAGATCTCAAGGATAACCTCATCAGCTTCCTTCAATCCAATGCTTCAACCTTCTCTTGGACAACCGAAGATATGCCAGAGATCGACCCATTTGTCGCATGTCACGAGCTACACGTAGATCTGATCTACAAATCAATCAAGCAAAAAAGACGCAAACTCAGCCCAGAACGCGCTAAAGCAGTAAACGACGAAGTTGAACGCCTAACTAACGCAGGGTCAATCATGGAGGTTAGATACCCAGACTGGCTTGCTAATCCGGTTGTAGTCAAAAAGAAGAACGGAAAATGGCGCTTATGCGTTGATTTTACCAACCTTAACAAGGCGTGTCCCAAAGACAGTTTTCCACTCCCTCACATCGATCGGCTGGTCGAAGCAACTGCGAGAAACGAGCTCCTATCTTTTATGAATGCGTTCTCCGGATACAACCAAATCATGATGCACCTTGACGAAAGAGAAAAAAACTGCTTTTATCACTGATCGAGGAACATATTGCTATAAGGTCATGCCTTTCGGACTTAAGAATGCTGGAGCCACATATCAGCGTCTAGTTAATCGAATGTTCGCCAAACAGCTCGGCGACACGATGGAAGTCTACATTGATGACATGCTCGTCAAATCTTGCGTCGCCAATGATCACATTAAACATCTTACATCTTGCTTCAA
Source organism: Moricandia moricandioides (assembly GCA_905132885.1). Lineage (NCBI taxonomy): Eukaryota > Viridiplantae > Streptophyta > Magnoliopsida > Brassicales > Brassicaceae > Moricandia > Moricandia moricandioides. The sequence continues at coordinate 40,031 of CAJHQQ010002226.1, forward strand.
CAGCCTTAACGAGTATGACATGAAGCTCAACCCAACAAAATGCACATTGCTGTCACCTCCGGGGAGTTTCTAAGTTATATTGTAACCAAGAGAGGAATTGAAGCAAACCCACGAAAAATTAAAGCCATTGCATAACTTTCATCTCCAAATAACACAAGAGAAGTTCAACGGCTAACCGGGCGCATCGCCGCGCTCAACAGGTTCATTTTGCGATCAACAGACAAGTGCCTTCCCTTTTACCAACTTTTGCGCAACAACAAACGTTTCGAGTGGGACGCAAGGTACGAAGATGCATTTCAAAAACTGAAGGAATATCTATCTACTCCACCAATCTTGGCAAAACCAGAGAAAGGAGAGATCTTGTATCTGTACATATCTGTCTCCACCTCGGCAGTAAGCAGCGTCCTAGTTCGTGAAGACCGTGACGACCAGCGTCCAATCTTCTACACCAGCAAGATCTTCGACGACGCTGAAACTCGATACTCCCCTCTCGGAAAACTTGTCCTCGCCGTTGTGGTCGCAGCTCGCAAACTCAGACCATATTTTCAATCTCACACCATCCATGTATTGACTATTCATCCACTTCGATTAATACTACATAGTCCATGTCAATCAGGAAGAATGGCCAAGTGGGCAGTAGAGTTGAGTGAGTACGACATCGAGTTTAAAATTCGGAAAAGCGCCAAGTGTCAAGTATTGTCGGATTTCATGACCGAGCTACCTCGATCTCAAGATGGTGATGACCTCGATACCAAGAATAGGTGTCTTTATGTCGACGGTTCGTCTTCGCGGAACGGGTCAGGAGTTGGCATACGACTTATATCCCCCACCAGCGAAATCATCGAGCAGTATTTTCGCCTTGCTTTTCCAGCCTCCAATAATGAAGCTGAATACGAAGCTCTCATCGCCAGTCATCGTCTCGCCAAAGCAGTTGGAGCAAAAAAGATTGAAACTTTTTTTCGATTCCCAGCTCGTCGCTAACCATTTTAGTGGAGAATACGAAACAAGAAATGACCGCATGAACGCCTACTTACAAGTTGTCCAAAAACTCTCACAAGAGTTCGCCAATTTCACTCTCACTAAAATACCGCGAAGATGGAACGATTTCGTCAGTGATTGCGGCGGAGAGGAACAGAGGAACGGCGGCAGAGATGGAACTAAGGAACGGCGACGGAGATGGAACGACTTGGATGTTGAATTAATTTTTTAAGGGTCTGAGATGGAACAAACGAACGACTTGGATGTTGAATTAAGAGTCTGAGATGTAGGGTTAATTTTTATTTTAGGTTAAGCTTTAAGCTTTGTAAATTGGCTTAGTTAAATTTTATTGATACTTAGATTTGGTTTAGTTTTGTAAACCGATTAAATTTATAAAACCAATTCCTACTAGGTAAATTTATTTTATTTTGTAAAGTGAATTAAACCAATAAACTACTAGTAATTAATAAACCAGTTTTAATTTAAAACTAAATTATTAAAAATATAAATTTTATAAATAGAATTAGTTAATTAATGCTATCATATCGTTTAGAATTTTAGATATAATAGCATTTATAAACTGTTATAATAAAAGGGGATTATTATAGCTAAAGCAGATATATCTGTTTCAATAACGTTAACGATGATCATAAAATTATTTTTTTCCATATGCTAAGAAAGACCCTTTTTTGTAATGCTACTATTTTTTGTAATGAGCAAATGAGTTCTTGTGTTACTCCATGCTTAAAATCTTTGTGTGCTTTTAGGACACTAGTCAATGTTCTTAGGTTAATATTTCCATTTAGTCTTGTAACCAGAAATCGAGTTATGTTGACTCTCTGGAGGACTTGCTTCGTAAGATAAGATCATTAGTGATACTAAGGGGTTGTTTGTTTCTCCATCTGTCGTTTTCATCCGGATGATCCATTTATGTGATCCATCTAAATGATTCATCCATATTTTAGGGGTTGTTGGTTTCTCCATCTAGATAAATCATCTATATGAGTCATTATGTTCGTTTTTTTCTTTTCTATTTTCATCTAGATGAGTTTGATAAACAAATTACAAATATACCCCTATTTTTATTTAATTATTTATTTGATATTAATTTTAACTTAACTAATTTTTATTATTTAGTCGAAAATATATTTACACTAAAATTAATTTAAAATTAGCATTTTGACATTTATAAATTTTTATTTAAATTTTAACTACAACTATAGCTTATAATAAAACTCAAAGTAGAAACTTAAATTTAAATAAACTTCCAAACAACTCAAAGTACAAATTCAAATTTTACAAAACTCATATAGTTATGAATGCTTCCTATTTTGTGATAATTTGAACAAATGGTTTCTCGGGTACTGAGTCTTTAATATGTGTGTGATGTCGATGGATGAAGTTTCTTGATGCCTTCTCATACTATAATATTAATAATCACCACACCAAAACCGCAAAAACGTGTTTTACGATTTTGGCAGGAAAACGTATTTTTACGGTTTTAGCGGGAAAACATGTTTTTCTTTTTCTGCAGGAAAACAAATTTTACGATTTTGGTGGGAAAACATGTTTAATGGTTTTGTCGGGAAAACACGTTTTGGCAAGAAAATACGTTTTTTGCAGTTTTGGCGGGAAAACATTTTTGCGGTTTTGACAGGAAAACGCGTTTTTACGGTTTTGTCAAGAAAAAATGTTTTTGCGGTTTGGCGGAAAAATGCGTTTTTGTGGTTTTGGCGAGAAAACACGTGTTGCGGGTTTGGTCGGAAAACTCGTTTTAGTGGGAAAACATGTTTTTTTTTTCGATTGTGGCGGAAAAATATGTTTTTACGGTTTTGGCAAGAAAACATGTGTTTACGGTTTTGGCGAGAAAACATGTTTCGCGGTTTTGGTGGGAACACATTTTGGGCGGAAAAACGCGTTTTCCAGTTTTGGCGGGAAAACATGTTTTTACAGTTTTGGCGGGAAAACATGTTTTTGCGGTTTTAGCGAAAAAACATATTTTTACGGTTTTGGCGGGAAAACATGTTTTTGCGGTTTTGGCGGGAAAACGCGGTTTCGCGGTTTTGGCGGGAAACGCGTTTTTGCGGTTTTTGCGAGAAAACGCGTTTTTGCGGTTTTGGCGAGAAAACGAGTTTTTACGGTTTTGGCGGGAAAACATATTTTTATGATTTTGGCGGGAAAAGACATTTTTGCAGTTTTGACGGGAAACCGCGTTTTTGCGGTTTTGGCAAGAAAACATGTTTTTGCGGTTTTGGCATGAAAACTCATTTTTGCGGTTTTGGCGGGAAAACACGTTTTTGCGATTTTGGCAGGAAAACGCGTGTTTGGGGTTTTGGCGGGAAAACGCGTTTTTGCGGTTTCGGGAAAATGCGTTTTTGTGATTTTGGTGAGAAAATGTGTTTTTGCGATTTTGGCGAGAACTCGCGTTTTGACGGTTTTGGCGGGAGAACATGTTTTTACGGTTTTGGCGGGAAAACTCATTTTTATGGTTTTGGCGGAAAAACTCGTTTTTGCGGTTTTGGCAGGAAAACTCGTTTTCGCGGTTTTAGCAGGAAAACTCATCTTTGCGGTTTTGGCAGGAAAACGTGTTTTTGCGGTTTTGTTAAGAAAACACGTTTATATGGTTTTGGCGGAAAAACGAGTTTTGCGGTTTTAGCGAGAAAACCCGTTTTGGCAAAAAAACCCGTTTTGCCGGAAAAACATGTTTTACGGTTTTGGCGGGAAAACATGTTTTTACTGGAAAATGCATTTTATGGTTTTGGCGGTAAAACGTGTTTTTACGGTTTTGGCGGTAAAAAAAACATTTTGCGGTTTTTGGTGGAAAATGCGTTTTTTGTTATTTTTTAGAAAAATGCGTTTTTTTTTCGTTTTTGGCGGGAACATATTTTTTGTGGTTTTAGCGGAAAAATGTATTTTTTTATTTTAGTTGGAAAATACGGTTTTGTAATTTTTTGTGAGTGAAAAATGATATTAGCTTTAAACTTATAATTTGTTAAATGTATAAGGGGTATAATAGATATTATATCATTTTGACAGAACCATCTCCATCCATATGGTCCAAATTGGTTGAGCCGGATGAACGTTAAAATTAAGTCTAAAATTTTAAAGTCATTCAAATGAGTCATCGAGATTGATTGTACTTTTAGTGCATAAACAAATAAAACTCTCATCTCCATCCAGATGACTCATCTGGATGGTGAAACGAACATGTCTTCATCTGGATGGTGAAACTAACATGTCCTAAGTGAAAAATAAAAAATCTTCCTTAGTGCTAAAGGTCCACAAGATTTGGCAAAGAAAAGCGACATATCTACAAAAGTAAATAATTTCATAGGGAAGCATGTAGATAACTTTGCATGATTATCCCTAAACTATACGTATATTTGAGGGTCGACGAGCTATTTCCCCACGAGAACTATCATATAGCATCAGTTCCCCACCAAACTATGACCTATTGTCAAATCTCCATGACTTGAAAGTTATAAACTTATTTCTCCACGAATCAATAATTTCGAATGTATTTCTCCCCGAATCGATACTTCGAAACTTAATTACCCATAGACCATGGTTTTGATTGGTTTATTATTAACCAAATAATTTAAACCACCTAAACCAAACCAAAATTCATTTTAAACAACTTTTATTTAAGAATATTGTTTTTCTTTTTGTTGGAATTTTAAAATATAGATTTTTTTTAATTTCAAGGAAGTTTTAGGTTTATATTTTTGTGTTTTCTGAAATTTAAAATAAAAAAATTACATCAAAATTTCATTTTTATAAAGTTTAATAAAATCACAATGAACAAATAAGCTTGTTAAATTTGTATTTGCTTTTTGAAATTTGAAAGAAAAAAAATCAATTTTTGATAAAAATATATGTCAAAATTCAACAAAACATAGATTTTGACATATACTTTTATCAAAATTTATTTTTTTCTTTCAAATCTCAAAAAATACAATAATTTAATAGCTTATTTGCTCACTGTGATTTTCTTAATTTTTGTAAACATAAAATCTTGATGTAAATTTTATTTTGAATTTTTAAAATACGCAAAATATAAAAAGAAATTAGGAAAGCTTTTTTTGAATTTAAAAAATCTATGTTTTGAAATTTCAACAAGAAGAGAAACAATATTCTTTAATAAAAATGTTTAAAATGAGTTTTGGTTTGGTTTAGCCGGTTTAAACTATTTGGTTAATAGTAAACCAATTAAAACCATGGTCTATGGGTAATTAAGTTTCGAAGTATCGGTTCGGGGAGAAATACATTCAAAATTGTTAATTCGTGGAGAAATAAGTTTATAACTTTCAAGCCATGGAGATTTGACACTAGGTCATAGTTTGATGGGGATCTGATGCTATATGATAGTTCTTATGGGGAAATAGCTCGTTGACCCTATATTTGAAAATAATTTGTCATTCAAATAGGCACTGTAAAGCAAATCAAAGCGACGAATGTCTACATCTCTCTCATCAACTAGTCAAAATCTTAGACTGATCCTGACTAAGATCACGTGGGCCGGGCTTTTATACGTCGTACTGAACTTCCTACGCTACGTCATTCTATGTTACTCCACTATCTTTTCTTTTCTATGGTTGGAAAATTTCATTATACTCTGAACTTGCAGCCGCACTAAACGATTTGTAAGCGTGTGATAAAAACAGTCGTCCACAATAGTTTCTTAATGATCATTAGCAGAGAGTAATATTATCGCTTAGCTGCTTTTATTCTTGTCAGCATCACTTCGGTTGTCTTATAAAAAACAGTCATTGAGCGTGATTTCCTTAAAAAATAATTACATTGAAAATCATTTTTCTAGTTTATAATTACACGATAATGCAATTTGTACTACTAAATTAGTTATTTTTAATCAAGCTCACTTTCCAACTAAAAAACTAAGAATGAATTTGTAACCAAAAAGAATATGATAACTACATTAAATATTTTTTTTTGGCAGGATTTAACTACAACCATTCATTTTATTTGTAAATTTAATGGTCAAAATTCAGCAAAGACAAAATAGACACTATATCTTTCTCATTCGCTTTCTTACTCCTAAATTCTCAATTTTTTTTAAAAAAACTGAAACCTGCTTCTTTTATTTCTTTTTTCAACAAAACTTTTATTAAATCATTATCTCTATTACTAAGGCTATCTTTTGAGATATGTCAAGGTGTATTTCCGATAGTTGTGTAATGGTAATTTATATGACAACGACGTAAAGAACATAGATGTTGGCGAATTTGATATAAACAACAACGGAGACGTAGACGACGGCGAAGACAATGTAGAAGACCCATTATCCACCATGAACAGATTGTGAAAAGCAAATGCAAAGGCATCAAATAGAATATTTGATTCATTGATGAAATGATAAGTGGTGGAAGAAATTGAAGAGTGCAAGAAAATGATTGATGAGTACAAAGATTTGGAGATGGTTGATGAGTACAAGATTTGGAGTGTTGTTTTTTATTGTTCAGACACATTCTTTTATGTTATAGGTTAGTTTATATGGTTATGTTGTTTATTTTACAAATTAGTGTGGATTTCAACGTTTAGCATAGTTACTGCAACAAAAATGATTCACGGTGGGTCTTAGCTTGATTCATTTTTGGTTGTTGTACATATGTACACTATCATATTTATCGTACACATGTACACTCCCATATTTATTGTACACATGTATGCTATTATACTTTATTGTACACACGCACAATGAAGCTGAAGATTGACAATGGCGGTGATGTTGATGATGGTGTTGGTAAGTTGAGTAATCTGATATGGTAGATATATTATCAAGACTACGAATCTCATCATTAAGTTGAATTTTTTGTATCAAGACTACGAATCTCATCATCTCTCTCTCTCTCTCTCTCTCTCTCTCTCTCTCTCTCTCTCTCTCTCTCTCTCTCTCTCTCTCTCTCTCTCTCTCTCTCTCTCTCTCTCTCTCTCTCTCTCTCTCTCTCTCTCTCTCTCTATCAAATAGGGCTATGAACCCAAGAATTTTCGAACTGGGGGAAGATATGCTTTAAGTCGAACATCGGATTGGATTTTTTTACTTGGGTTTAAGTTTAAAAAATCACAATTTGACTCCATTAACTTAGATTAGAATCAATTAAATCTGATTGTGATGTTACCACCATATTAATTTTAAGATTGTACATGTGACATGAATATAATATAAACATGGTGTAGTTTTTGACTTATTTTGATACATGAAATGGTTTACACCATATTACAGTAAAGTAAAGTTCTTGTAGCTGAGAAACTTTGATTCTTTTTAAAAATAACTATTTATAGAAGGAATAAAGCATTTGTATATCGAGCTAGAGAATAAGAAAGGACAATAATATCACCTCGGAGAAGAGACGAAGTCTGCGACTCCGACTTTGATGATGTGTTACATTCTGAAGCAGAGAATTATTTAGTTTTCATTCAGTCATTTAATTGACATAGAGAAACAATTATTTAGTCCTCAACTTTAAAACAATGAAAGGAGTTTTTAAAAATACAAAAGGCCAGAATTTTTTCCACGTTTCATCTATTTCCAGTATTTTAGGGCTTCAGGCTGGTATTATTGTGGAAGAAAAATATACTAGGTTCACTTGGGTTTTGTGACTTTTGTCCAATTATACAACTTCGAAGTTGACTCTTGAACTACGATAGTAAATGCAAAACAACCCTCAGTTTATTAAAATACTGCAACACATGATAAGCTTAACTGAAATATTATAAAGAAAATGTAATACAATCACATCAGTTTAGACAGCTGGTCCACTATTTTTAATGCCATAAGCAATTTTTAATAATTACATATTTTTGTGTTTTCATTATATATATATACTAGATTTTGATCCGCGCTTTGAAAGCGCGGAATAGTTTACTATTCAAAATTCCATTAACAACGTTACCGATGTTATGTTAATTTCTAAAAAAAAAATTTGTTTAAAATTTTTTCATTTAAATCAGCATTTTTAAACCCGACTTGGACTTGCGGACGAACCATTAAACTCAGTGAGTCGATACGTAATCCAGTTTGGATTTAAAGAAATATCTATTATTTAAAAACCCGATAAAAGTCACAAAATCCGTTAAAACCTAAGGCTACCGATGACAAAAAAAATTAAGGCTATCAGTTGAACTGATGGGTGACCAAATTTTAAATTAATTTTAGTTCTCTAAATTTTTTATTTTTTAAAAGAATTTTAATATAGATAATATATAATTTAAATAATAGGTTATTGATAAGACTAAATACATAGATTAAAAGGATTAGTTTGATGTAAAAAAGAAAAGTATTTATAAAAAGAATATTTTAAGGCATATTAAATAATTAGATCGGATTGTTTTTTGCCAAAGTATCATTTTTAAAACAAATATTGATATGAAGATATTATTTTAATCTGCAACTTTTTAAGATTTAGTTTTCTATACAATAATAATGTTTTGAATTAGAATATATATTGAATATACTTCCAATTCAAAAATCATTTGAATTGAAAACTAACAAAAAAAATTTCTTGGTTGTGTATATCTTCCATTCTAAGAATTATTTCTTTGATGAATATATATATATATATATATATATATATATATATATCAAAAACAGTATAGAAATATCTAAATACATTTATTCTTTTATCAATAAAAGTTGGTTAATAAACCAAATTAATTTTTTTAACCAAAAACCTAAACCTAGAGTTTTAGCTTTTTTCTCCGCCGTCAAGCTTCCATCGCCATCATAAAGATTAAACTGCTTCTACTACCGCTAATCTTCGGCGCACCAATTGTTTATTGCACCTCTTTTTCCGTAATTTCTCCCTTTTCAACTCTTTGTCATCTTCTTTTTCTTCCTCTCTCTTGATATTTCTGCGTTTAAGATCCAACATTCATCCTCCGGCAACCGAATTTCATCCTCGAGCTTCACACATCCACCACCTTCACAACCGAAATGGAATCATAACTGAAAATACTAACATTGTTGTAAAAAACATGATTTCATAGAAACATTATACTTATTTTCACATTTAAAATATAAAGAACGGATAAAAATCAATAAAGAATAAAAAAATGATTTTTTTAATAAGCTTTTTCAAAAAAAAAAATCAATAAAGAAGAAGAATATAATCAAACATAGCAAATATGTGAAGAAGTATAATTATTTATCATGAAATTTGTAACTTTTTATGGTTTGGTAGATAAAGATATATATCAGATTTAATTCTTACCATATCTAGGCTAGATTTTAGGGGTTGTTATTAATATTAAGATTATAGTCAAATTTTGTATATTGTATAGTTTTTTTTTTAAAATATTCTACCTATAATCAAGTTAGGTCCAATTGTGTGCTTTTGTTTTAATAGTATTGATATATATATATATATATATTAAACATTTATAAACTAATTTAACTCTATTAATGATTAGTAACAATAGTTTTATAAACATTTGACTATAGTTGATAATAATTTTACTAAATTATTTATTATCACGAAAAATTTACATTTCAAAATTATATTATCTAATAATCAATTTTCAATATATTTATTAGTAAAATTTCTATAATCAATGCTATAAGTACTTACAAAGATTTTTATTATAAAAAAATATAAATTCTATTAGCATATAAATACTATTAAAATGCTTAAATGTATAAAAAGTAAATAAAATATGCTCTATGTTATATGTTTTAAGCGATCGTTTGGATGATTTGTCGTGGTACTCAGGATATTACGTATTCTACGATCAGGTGATTGTTGCAGTCTGTAACCACATCAGTGTTATAATTGTCACAATCACGGTGCCTAAGCAATGGCTATGACAGTGATTGTGGTGACAACGGCAGTGATCGTGATAAACATGAAAACTACAACAAGCGATTTTTTATCCTTTTCTTTGGATGTGATTTTTTGGATAAATTGCTAAAGTATCATAAATTGGATATTACTTTTCAAAAATATTCTCAATCAAAATATATTAATATTTGAGTTTACATTTATTGATTATTATTTAAGATTTAGTGTTAAAGGGGTGGAGTTTGAGTTTTTAAATGTTTATAAATATTTTTAAAAATTAGTTTAATCTATCATCATAAATTTAAGGTATTTTGAAAATAATCATTTATTAATGATAAATTTGAAAATTGATATCAAATTTGTGGTATGATTCAAATTTCCCTATTTTTTTTGTTTGGAATTTAACCAATATATGAATTGGAACATTTGATGATGTATCTCATGATCTAATGTGTGTTCACGGACTCGATTTGCCTTCTCACAATATTATGTATTAAATTTATGCTCGAAACAACTTCGTTTGCTATAATGCAGAAAATACACATGTACTGACTACGGTGTCCGTATCATATAATCATATACATAGGCAAAGTTGGTTTGCATGTTTTCATAGTTCAAAAGTTATATTCTCAATAGTTGATTACTTTAAAGTTTGTTTTGTCCAAAAAAGGTTTGTTTTGCAAATCGCCCATTCAAGATCAACCGTTACCAATACATACGATACAATACAAGTATAAAAGTTCCAGTTTCTACATTGGAACTTGCAATTATTGTTTTCTCTAAAAGATAGTTTCGTACTTAAGCTTAGAACTGATCATCATATACAACTGTTTAAAACTAGCTGTGTTAAGCATATTTATTAAGTTCATCACAGATTAATAGAACGTAAAATGAAGTTTCGAATTCACTTGTAACCACGAATTTAAAGTAACCGAACAAAAAGTTACAACAAATATTCGGAAGCTACACACTGAAATCAACACAACAAACATATAATTTAAGCCTTTTATGTAGCATAATGATAAGCATATATATTATTTTAAAAATATAAAGATGAGAACCCAAAATAACAAGGAAAATTCAGTTTAACCAAGATAACCACACTAGTTAAAACTACTAAAGAACACCTCTAGAGCAATCAAGAGGCGTTGCGGTCGCGGTTGTTGCGGTCGTTGTTGTTGTCGCGCCAGCAGACTAACATAGCGATACAACGGCGAATAATATAAAACTTGGTTCTTTGTTTCTTCACGACATGACTGCACTTTTGCCCAAAAGTTTTGCAAGGCTCGCACGTGCTATTCTCCTCCGGTTCCATTGATTGGTTTCCTCTCTTAGTGAGTCCGATATAGTATAGAAACTCTTAAAAAAACAAGAAAAGGAGAAAAAAGTGCAAGAAATGGAAAATTTTGAAGGTTTTTGCTTATGAGCTTTGGTTTTGTAGAATAGAGACAAAGATAGAGGGTTTAGTAATATAGTCTTCAAATAGAGGGGGAAAGCATTATATATGAGAAAAGGATTTTTTTTTTACAATGTCATTGTTTCAAGTCAACCTTACGCGGTGAATATATTCTTTATTTGAATTATTTATTTAAAACAAAACCCTCTTTCAGTAGAAAATCCAAACTTAGCCAAACGCAAATACAACGAGCTCACTATCATTCCTTGATGAGTTGCATATGCTCATTTGAATATTAATTATCACTTAAAAGTAGTTGACATATACATGAGATTAGTATTTTGGTGATAAAATGTGAATTTAAATTGTGATGTTACCAAAAAGAGCGTCAACTATAAATAGCGAATATATTTCTTTTGTTGAAAAACTAAATATTTAACTAACTAACTATGTGTCCTGCTAGTGGTTTAGCATTTAGAGTTGATATCATTTATACCGCTACTTCGATTTCGTTGGAAAAGATATTTCACGCCATCTCATTAGGTATTAGCACTGTGATCTTGGGCCTAAAAAATGTATTTTTCTTAGTATGGGTTCTTATTTTTTTTAAGAAACGTTTCTTAATTTTAACTAAGAAAACTTAAGAACGGTCTCTTAAATAACAGACATAAGTGACTATTCTTATCCGAAAAGTATGTAAAAAAAAAGGTTGAATCAAGTTAAAAACTCATCATAAGATACTTGGTTTAAAGATGGCCTAAGGAGAGAATAAAGCTTAACTTGAAAAAAAAAAAGCTTAACTTGAACTCCTCCCAGTTAACAAAAGAAAATTGAATATTTACCAAAATAGCCCATTAAAATATCTGTATCTAAAAACTCATTAAATAGTTTTACTATGCGAAGTAAACCATGTATGACTATGAAGATACCAAAAGATACACTATTGTAGAAGGAAGAGTTCCACAATTATATTATGGAAAGAAACAAAACATATAGTGTTGCACAGTTATATTTAAATCTGATATTTATTTTGATTTTGGTCGAATTCTAATGTAAGATTAATATTTGAGCTACGTATTGGTTGAGGCAGTGCCGCATTGGCAATTTGGCATGCACCTGAACCTGAGTGGTTGTCCGTGTAAGCCGAACCCTACCATCTCTGTACGTAAGAACTGTCGTATTCTTTGCAATTTATTGGGTTCGTACTATATATATTTACCTTTAATTTACACGCTCATTACGTATCAAATTTAAATCCACTCATCTCTATTTGTTTGTTTTAGAATGAAAGCGAGGGATATTATGTTGGACAGTTGCTAGGTTAGCGACAGAGGTAATCTATATATTACTATAGGATGAACATGTGAAAACGTGCGTTACAACTTACAAAACAACTCCAATGGTCTTTCCTCAAAAGACTTATTTATAAATCACTCAAAGAACTCGCTACAGAACATACACGCACACACACATGTATTATATGCATCCCTATCTCAAAATTCTTGTATATATACTCATATCTTTTGTCTCTACCATAATTATATTTGTAATGAACTAAACCAGATGTTTACACTTGGAGAAATTATACTGTTGATTGTATTTTATAAACTAATTCTTTAATCAGATCATGATCTATCGGTGCGTATTAATATTATTAGATCTAGTTCAATCGACACCACAAAAATGTATGTATTCTGGTTTATATCTGAATCAATCGTAAATCAAATTATAGTTAATACCCCTGTTCGTTTCATCGTCGCTGCTTCTAGCGGCAGTGTTCAAAAACGTACGGCAACAAAGACAAAAAAAAAGACAGAATCGAAAGTTAAACAGCCGCCGTTTGATTGCTGGAGACATAAAAATGAGACGCCCATAACGCTGAAATTTTCCGCATCCGTTTCGTTTGTTGTTAGCTGCCGCAGCTACTGGAAAACAAGTAAGTAATGCATCACCGGTGTTGTATATTGCCATCATGAAAGGCTTAATTATCGGACGCTGCCGCTGCGTCCAGCGATGAAGAAACGAACAGGGGTAATGTATATATAATACCCCTACCACTACTGTTATTGTTAAAAAGAGTTTACAAACAAGAAAATCGAGTACTATAAAAAGAAACTATATGACCATTCATCATTATCTAAAGTTATGGTAGTCATGTACCACCATTTAAGAAACCTTATAAAAATTATGAGTTAATTGGGTTCTATGCCCATAATTGAGTCTCTAATTAAGTTTGTTCACATGAATTGATATTAATATTTGTATGACGATTTTACCCTTTTTGCATGTGCATTATAGGTTAATAGTGTCTTACTGTTTTGTGGCTCATTCCCTGAAACAAACAAATTATTCTCTCTCTCTCTCTCTCTCTCATCTTTTAGTCCACTGTATTTTTCTTCTTATTTTTTGCTAGTATTACAAATAAACCATTGTATTGACTAGTGGTTGGTCCGCGCTACGCGCGGATTGTCTTATATTTTTAATAATAACATTTGAACTTTTTTTTGAATATTTTTGGTGTTTTAAATATAAGCTTGTTTATGCATATGCAATTAGTGTGTGTGCCATATGTGTTCTGTATTTTTTGTTGTTAATTATGTGTTTTTCCAAATTTAATTTTCTGAATTGTGGATTTGTTGTATGTATCAATGTAGACTTTAAAACATAAAATGTAACATGAACAATAAAAAAAGAACGTAAACATAAGGCAAAGTTGATGTTAAGAAATAGAACTATGATAATGCATGTTTTGGTTTTTTATGGTCTATCAAAAATGAACAGAATAAATTGCTTCATCCTCTTGAAGTAGTAAACAGTCCTTACATTTGTCCATGTCATAGAAATCGCAATTTGCTGGTGGCTCCAAGACGATCATATTGGTTAAATACCTCTAATTCATTGGAATATTGAAACCAATGACCGAGTTTTTTATCCTTTCCCAACATCGGTCGAAAGTTTTTTTATCCGACTTGTGTCTGTGGTAAAACATATAGTAGCATAAAATAAATTCAGTGATGAGTACGTAAAACCTCACATAGTTTCTACTGTTCTGAAACGTAATGTATCTGGCATTCCAACTTGTAACATGCAAAAATTAAGTCCTAAAAAAACTTGGAACATGCATCAAGCAGTCGATGACCGACCTGGAGTGGTCATTGTGTTGGGTGCAACGATGGTCGTCTAGCTTGAATGTTGTTGGTTTTAATCTGGTAGTTTGCATAACTATGTATTACTTATTCTCAATCTGTTACTTATTAGCTTGCCCTGAACAATATACAGGGACTGGCAAAGTATGTGAAGCAAACTGCGCCATAAATTATGGCTAATATAATCTATTGCCTGCATTATAATATGTTTTATAAGCCTTGCAAGTGCTGGTCAGTTTGAACGTACTAGTGAAGGGTGAATGACTACGAAACTTATAAATCCAAGACCTGTGGATGTTTATTCTCAGAAAGATTTGCATTAATAAAAGAAACAACAAAAACTACTGCAATAAGTTTTCTTTTTTTTTAAAAAAAAGGGGAATAGATTAAAACGAAATCGAAAGATTGTACAACATTAACTGATACGGAGAAGATGTGGTTGTTTAGGTTCTATGGTGGACTCATTCAAAACGTGCTTTCTTCGGGGCATTCTCATCGAGATCAAATTGTTCCTTTGCTGGTGCTGAACGTTCTGGAAGTGAACCATCAGATGTAGATGCGTGCTCTGCAACTTTGCAAGTGTTACCAACTCTGGCATCTGATCCTGGTGCCACAGCTTCAGAAGCATTGTTTCAGGGACCTGTACACCTTCCTGTTATTATCGTAACCAAGAGTGAGATTATATATTTTAATAATCAGAAAATGCAAATTAAGAGAAAATACCAACACTAACAACAAAGAATGGCAAAGGTGCAAGCTCTCTTGCAAGAAATATGCGGGAAATGGTAAAGTTTTGGTGGTTTGATGTATAGTTGAAGTCGGGTAATTTGAGTTGGAAGGTGTAGGTATTCCCAACAATCTCAGCGAGTGACCAAAGAAGTTCAGTGTCCACCTGAGCTTAACACCTATCCCCTGCAAATCAGTTGTAAACATTATATATTAATCATTACGCACAAGTAATAGTAGAGGCTTATAACTAGTGTTTGATTATAGTTCATACCACAATTTGTGCGGCCTCAGAAGCTAGAATGTGCGTCAGTTTAGCCAAATCCATATCAAAAGCAAGGAAATATGATGTGAAGATGTTGTCTGACACAGAAAGTATCACCCTATACCTGTTGTATGGAAAAAAATATTAGATTTTTGCTTCCAATACGCGGAAATTACAAAGCTAAAAATTTCTTACCTGAGTTCAGCGATAGCATTAGTTTCATTGCAGGCGACACATGTGAAGGAAGATACTTCTCGGAGGAGTTTCTTTGAACATTCGGAACAGCCAATATAGCACCAACCCTCATCTTGTTGAATCCAGTCACTTTAGCCACACAGAGAAACTCAATGATTTGTAAAGTTTAGGAGAGTAAACACAAATCTAAAGTATATTCTACAAGGGTCTTAAACTAAAATATAAGAGATTCACATGAGGATCAGCAGTGATAATAAATTGTTTTAGCTCAGAAACGGTAAGAGGTTCGATTTTTTGTGCGCGAACCACCTTTGATGAAGATGCTGACTCGTCTGCCCCACCACCTAGAAATATGTAAGAGGATGAGCATGGAAAGGCAGTCAAAGAAAGAGGAACCCTACTATCAATATATCTAATATAAACCAAGTTGAATTTTCAAATTAAAATAAGAGGACTTGTTTTTCAAACTCTTATTTTCCTGCAGCAGTCTCAGAGTCAAAACAAATGGGATTTATTTAAGAGAACGCCAGTTCAAAACAAACAGTTTCTGCCATTGATCAGTCGAACCAATGTCACAATGCATAACAGCTAAATTCAAATAGTCTCTCACCCCAACTATCTTAGGATTGACGCTGGTGACAAGAACAATTTTTGGCTCTCTCCTGTAGCTATCAAATTTGCTATTGAATGCAAGCGCCAAAAACTCAAATATACTAACATAAACGTTTGCATCCCTGCACATAAATGATATTACAGAGTCACATAGGGGATACATTAGAGTATCTATTATAACAAATGGAGATTAAACAACCCAAATTACCTTTCTAGTCGCAAAGTAAGCATAACATGTTGTGCCCCCGGTATACGATCGGTTATTGTGCTCCTTATTGCAGTAAGCTTGCGCATTATGTCTGAGAAATTATTTAATGGGATCACCTTAAATCATGCTATCAGAAAAAACAGATACAATACTCGAATCTAAAATACATACCAGGGAGTTGTTGCCGGTGTTTGCCAGTGCAAGTAACTGATCGTGTGGTCGGAATCAGAACAGTTCAGTAAGTGTGGTCCTAACGGTCTATGTTACCTTTTTAAAAGAAGTTCCATCATTGAACCGTATGGAGAGGGGGCATCAGATAACCTGCGCGTAGCATCGAAACTGCTTAGCCTGTCGACAGAACCTTGTATAAGCGTTGACTGGTGGAAAGGAGTAAGTAAAAATATTATACATTGGGAATGAATTTTACAGTCGACATGGGTAATCGGAAAAAAAGATGCTTAAATTCTCATCATTGAGTAGCATGTCAACACTCATTAGTTCTCCGCCTTTGTTGATATTTCTGGCCTCCCAAACCTCAGAAGACGAATCTCCGCAGTGTTGGAGCAGCACCCGACTTTCATATTGGTAAGGAGAGTGTATGAATTCGCCATCGTCGGAATCGGTTGATAGGAACGAACTATTCTTCTGGATCTCGTTTGGGTTGTGATGTCCATCGTTCAAAGATGAAATATTTATACTGGAATCTTCAGCCGGTTACTGTGGGATGCGAAGAGGTCAATTGAATGATTTCCAGTAGAAGGAGTGGTAGAATCATGTAAAAGCTCAGAGTTAAGCACGTATTCATGGCTTCTTGAGACGTTACAGTGAGGAAGAGGAAGAGCAAAACCTATGAATGTCTCAACTTTACGAATGACGGAGGCATGAAGAGGAAGAGGAAAACTTAAAATTATATGGGCTGAAATTTTTTTAAAAGCCCAGCTGCTAATCTATTCACAAAAGACTGTTCAGCATATGCCAATATGGATAAAACGCAGAATCTAATACTTTGTTCTTGGGTATATTATTTGAAAAGTCCATCTGCAATCCTTTTCACTAAATCCCAGTCGAATAAAAAAAAAAGTGATTTATGTTTGGATAGGCCACGTGGCATAAAATGCCCATCCCTCGTTGCTGACGTGGTGGAATATGGAGAGAGACAATCCAACTTTATTATAATAGATAGATTGTCGCCAATGGAGATAAGTAACAATAAAATAAAAAGAGTACTTGCACTCATTCTAATCTTTAATAAAATTTCTTACTCTAGTGGATAAGATAAAAATGTGTTAAAAATATTGGATAATTGTACCATATTGATATTATCATGACGACTTATTTTTAATGTTGTTGGACACTTTATTTTTTTGCAACATATTAATTGTTTAAGGTGGATATTTTACTCATGTCATTTCTTCTCAAGATGTTATTTTTCATTCATATAAATTTATCATGTGAGTGATAGAAAAAAAATATCCAAAATAATTTAAACTATTCATATTATTAAAATTGAAGTACAAATTGGGAAATAACCCTAACTTCAGCTAAATAATTACCACCTTCTGCCACTGAAAATAACGTGATCTTATGTTTTCATTAATGTCTTTTTATTAATTTCAACATCAGCTACCTTGAACCAAAAATTAAAATTAGATAAAGCTATTGGTCTAACCGAGTCGAATCGTTAGCAAGTCATTAACGAGTTGTTAGCTAGTCATTATACAATTTTGGTTAACTTGACCCATTTATATCCTAAACCAACGTTCAATTAACCAAATAATTTTAAAACCTCAATGTAAAGATCGTAATTTAGATATGGAAACAAGTACTAACTAATCTTACTATACATAAGAAGTTTTTCCTCCCTTCTCATGATGACACGTCATCAATTAGTTGATCCTGCATCCTCCACTTATCAAAACTTAGAAAGTGAAGCTTTGTGTTCGATTGACTAAACGATGAAAATTGTTAGGTTTTATGTTCGTTTCGTGAACGAGTTCATTACTCTCCACCCACGATTTTGCATTCAATGTCTCTTAATCCTTTCCAAAGTCGGTGTATCCACTCCTATAAAAGGTCACCCTTTTACACTGTGAATTATCATTTCGATTCCAAAAGCTTTAGATACTTCTTAATCATTATAATGGCTAATCAAACCGTTTTTCTCTGTGATTTGACGGCCAGCCGTTCTTCTTCAAGGGTGGAAGTCCGGCTTCTGCAATTCTGGGAAGCACGAAATGTCCGTCGCGGTGGCGAACTAATGGGATTTGATATGATCTTCATTGATTCTCAGGTATGATTCTAGCGATTAAACTCATGAATATTTGAAAGTTTATTCTCAGATCTAAATCAAACATCTGCTGAATCTTTAATCATGTTTTTTGTTTGTTCTTCACATAAATTTCCAGTCCACTCTCATGCCGGCGACCGTGAATGTCAACCGTCTTGACACTTTCCGGCCACGTATTAAGGCTGGGTCTCTTTTCTCATTGAGCCGGTTCGATGTGACACAGTGCAACCCAAATTTTAGGTTAACCGACTCTCCTTTAATGATCCGGTTTAGTGATTCGACTGCATTTGATGAGTTAACCGACATGGTGGGTCGAATCCTGAAGAGCGGTTTAGATTCCGCGTTCCACTTCGCTGAATGGCCTGGCTAATACAAATACACAACTCCCAGGTACGAAATTGTTCTAAAGTGTCCTTCCAGGCTTAATTATTGTTACCGAAACATAATCAATGTTTTCATTGACTCCCAGATATCCTTGGGGAGCTCACCGCTGTGAAGAGTACAGTAGGCGACGGCCCACAGATGAATGAACGTGTCATGGCAACAGTCAAATGAATAAGTTAATAGCTGCCTATATAATGCCATTTACCGTATTACTATATACATTGAAGTTTGTTATGTAATTATGCTTTGGTCATTTTATTCAACTGTTACTCCTTGGCAGTGATGTAACTGTGACTCTAAGCCTGTTTGACTCACAAGCAGTCTCTTTCCACAAGAAACTGGAAGGCTTTGGAGGTGATCCTAGAGTTGTGGTTGCAACTAACATCAATCCTAAGATTGTTGGGGGTACAATTCTTATTATAAAGAAATTTATGATCCATATATATTTTATTAATTATGATTCATATTTTTTAAAATTATTTGCACTCTCATCCACCAAACATATTTTTCATCACACATTAAATCTGTGTTTGTAGGACGTTTGTTTTTGAACGCAACGTCAGCAACTCATATATTTTTCGATAAAGAGACTGTTGCAGGGGCGATTTTGTTATATGAGTAAGTTTATAGTGGTTCATGCGTAATATGTTACACAACAGATTTCACATATTCATAACCCATGACATCTTATGGTGTGTAACTCACAACATTGTAGACTGGTGTCCAAATACACTGGAAACACTCCAGTTCCTACTTTACTCAGAGGGTATGCCAAGGTAGAGCCGTTGAGCAGCTCGGAACTGAATGAGTTTATCATCACCTCCGAACCTCAGGTTCTATCATACGATTTTATTATATTAGGTTTCCCGAATCTATTTTGTACGTGATTCTAATATTGGTGCATTGTAGGACATTGGGTTCGTGTGTACCGGTAAGATGACTGGAATAAGGATGGACAAAGGGTGGTGTTATGTATCCTGCTCAAGATGCACCAAGAAACTCGAAAGGACTGCTTCGTCGTTTACGTGTGGCAGCTGTAACAATACCAACGCTGTTGGTGTTCTCCGGTATTATGAATCATTTAAGTGTTTTACATATTTTTTATCTACTCTTTACAAAATTATATATAACTGCATCACCAGCACCTTCTAACATGGAATTCATATTGTATATGTTACCTTAGTTATCGTGTGGAAATGAGTATTGCCGATGACACTGAAGAAGGTCTGTTTGTTGGTTTTGATGGAGAAATGACTAAACTGCACAACATGCGTGCATAAGAGGATGGACACCTTATGATACGTATGAATCACAATGCATATCATCATCAGTCATATCACATACACTACATACTACGTGCTTGCAACTGATACTTCTAGCACAGGCTGGAGAGGGTGTTAACCCAGAAGATACTCAGCCACCTCCTTTTATTGCGGACATGGTTGGCAAGGCATACAGTTTCCAGGTTAAGGTTAGCCACTACAATTTCACTTCCAACCATCGGTCCTTCTCGCATTATGAACGATCATGACCGACTCCTACTCCCCGATTTTGTTAATGACGTAAGTCTAATCGTATTTTCCTAAATCGTTCCATTGTATGAAGCAAGTAATCATATATGTTCCAAATTAGCAGGATGGTGATCATGATGATAATGGCGACGACATGCATGGTGCCATCTGGGCCTCTCTTAAGGTCAAAGCTTGTGGTGCCGATCGTGGGGGAGTATCAGCTGCGGGATCATCAACTGGTAGGACATCCAAGAAGCCTCGCGCACCGGTAAACTCAAAGGCTGCCAAGAAGGCACGGAAGGAATAAGTTGTGGTGAAACAACTGCTGAGGCTTTTTTTAGTATTTCAATAATGCAATAGCATCGTCTATGTTTTATGTTTACGTATTTCCTGGAGTTTGATGTTTTAAAAAACTATTATTATTCTTTTCGTTTCTGACACACTTCGCATCCCATCCCAACCAATGTTTAGGGTGACATCATTATCCAACAATAAAAGGATCAAATAACAAATCAAAGTTGAGATAATAAAACATGTTCCATATAAATTTCAGTGTAATTAGAATGTACTTACACCGAATGTGTGTAATATCATATTTATATAATTAAATATAAGTTTAACATGAGTGTCTGATCACACAATCCATACCAATCCAAATTACAAGCTACACTCGAACAAATGAAGATCATACATATTATTTATTCCAAAGTTTAGAATCGTAAAATTAAGCATGCTTTCAACATAATCTAAGTGCAACTACATACCAAACTCATTCTACACTTATATGTGATTTTGTTATGCACAATTTTATGATTCAATAGTTGTTCACCGAGTGGGGTCCATACCTACACTATAACATAAATAGATGTTATCCTCAAAAGCATCTCCATGTGATCCGAGTACTATGTATGTTTAAGTTCTGTTGTTCCATCAAATGTGATAACCGGGTACTCTGATGTTCTGATGTTCTACAACTCATGTTACTCATTTACGTATATAACATATCCTTCCATTATCTTACTCATATTTCTGAATTCGCGATATGGAACCATCATATCTTGCGTAGCTATCAACTAAGTACCTTTTCGTTAGCCCTTGCTGTTACACGGAGAGAAAGATTAATTCCGTTTAAATTAATTTTCCGTCCATTAAGTAGCTCATACACTCAAATCTACTATAACAAAACTGACAATTCTTTCCAGTGACCACTTAGATCCCTCAATGCCTTAACCATTACGTACAGAACTCTGAAAACCTGTTAAGATTCGTAGAAGAACTAAGAGATACTCTAAGACATGGTAAACATAAAAGCAAAGGGGAAAGCTAAAGCTCACAGCTGCAAGCCGATCATGATCAACGAAGGTGTTGGTCTCGAAACCGGTGACTCAACCAAAGCTATTAATGTTGACGATGGATTAATATCAGGTCAACAAACATGTTTTAGAAAAATATTATTCTGTTTAATCTTATCTGGAAACTTTAACTAACTTTCCACTCCATCCGAGACAGGCAAGGTGTGGCGCCCTTGGTTACATGCACAATATCTCTCTCAGGATACATATTCAAGTAGCAGTCATCATTCCCCAGCAAGTAAAGCTACAAAATATTGGTTCTATGTTTTACTATACTTATTAACATCCATAAAACTAATGTCGAGAATAACTGAAAAGATCCACCAAAATCTAATAAAATACCAATATGACTTAACTTATTAAGGCATTCTGGTTGACATGATGTTGCTCATACAGCAATTTCTTCATGGTTATCTCGCCAAAACAGGATGCTTCTGCGATCTACTAAATCCAGACAGCCAATGGCAGTAGGTTAGTCAATATAAACGTGATTCAGAATTACTTGGTAACAATCATCGCATAGAAAATTCATAGTCAATGATCTCCTCTGCAAGTACATTCTAATATACTATAACTCACATATATTATTTACTCTGTCAGGTACAAGTCAACCACTTAAGAAACGTGGAAGGGGAAGACCGTATGCTACTCCAGGTACGTACATGTCTCCACCTAACCACTATACCTCCGGAGACGAAGACATAACAGTCTTAACGTGCTGGGCAAGAAGCTCCCTTAAAACTGTAAGCTCAAGAAAAAGCAACTTATCCGTTCATTGAGCTAAGGAGGTGTTACACAAGGTGATCGAGGTGTAACACACCACTGGGAGTTAACTATGAAGTGATGACGTGGCATAGAATCGTGAGTCCTAAGATATTGCATTAGGATAAGGACGAAAGAAGATTTGTAGTTAGCTTAATATCGGGAGCTCGAATATCGGTTGATAATGTATATAACTTGATTTACTGGGGTAGATCAAGTTAAGGTTTTTGGGCAATCAACAAGGGGCTTCTAGGGTTCTTGGAGTTTCATTGTGTTCAACAAACGGCGAGTGACTTGTGAGTGCAGCTCGGTTGTTTGTGTCTTGGGATTAGAAATTGGTCCGTCTCTAGTCGTGTGTGAGTGAAAGTAAATCAGATTAAACAGATCTAGGGAGATTGTTTAAACTATTTCTAATATACAAGAAAGTGTTCTTGGAAGCTCGTGTGTGTTCCTTTGCTTAGTGTCTCTGAACTTTCATTTGGTATCAGAGTAGGAAACCTCTGTGGTGTAGCTACTACTAACAGGTTGAGATTCTGCGGTATTTCATGGAGACAATGAAGGAACTAGTTACTGTTCAGAAGCCTATCATGCTTGACGGTGGGAACTTCGGACATTGGAAGGCAAGAATGCGACATATAATCAGAGGAATTGATGAAGATGCCTGGACTGCAGTAGAGGAAGGATGGTCTGTTCCTACAATGCTTATGGAGGACAAGACAGTAGCACCAAAACCCAAAGACAAGTGGACTGACTCAGACAAGGCTGCGTCTAAATTTAACTCCAAAGCACTAACTGCCATCTTCTCAGCGGTTGACTTGGACCAGTTCAAGATTATTCAAGGTTGTGAGTCTGCCAAAGAGGCATGGGACACTCTGATAAATCACTTTGAGGGAAATACCAGTGTCCGACGAACTAGAATTGATCATCTGGCTTCGAGATTCGAAAATCTGAGAATGGGAGATGATGAACCTATTGATGTGTTCATATCCAAGATCAGTGAACTATCGAGTGAGGCTGCAGTACTCGGTAAGAAGTATGAAGAAAAAGACCTAGTAAAGAAGCTGTTAAGATGCCTTCCACCTCGTTTTGAAGCTTACAAGGCTGTTCTTGACATCGCTGTTAATACAGACGAGATGAAATTTGATCAACTATCAGGTATTCTAAAAGTTCATGACCTGCAGAAAACATATCGTTTGGCAAATACACAGAAGAGTATTGCTCTTACTGCTGAATCCAAAGGGGATGATAGAGTCGCAAAGATTGAAGATAACTTGGGGTTGATGGCTCGAAATTTCAACAAATTCATTAAGCGAATGGAGAAGAATGGAAACAGATCAAGTGGACGCTTTCGGAACAATGATTCGAATCAGTTGAATTCACAGTCAACTCGACAAGATTCATCTAAAAACTCGAGAAAGAAGGAACTTCAGTGTCATGAATGCGAAGGGTATGGACATTTCCGTAATGAGTGCCCACTGGCTAAAAGAAAAGAGTTGAAGTGCATTGAATGCAAAGGATTCGGACATACTCGAAGTGAGTGTCCAAACAATCTAAAAAGGGATAAATCTTTAGTAAGTTTTAGTGACACCAAATCAGAAAGTGACAGCGACAGTGGTGAGTTACTCCTGAACTTCGTTGCATTATTTGGACAAGAAGATCATACTGAAGTAGTGATATCCGAAGATGAAGAAGATAATGATCTACAGCAAGATATTGAGACTGAATATAAATCACTTTTCGACAAGTTTACAGAGCTGAGCCTTGAGAATCTACAATTTCTTAAAGACAAGGCAATGCTGAAAGCACATGTGAACATCCTGGAACTTGAACAACCGGTTACTAAGACCTTAGTTACCTCAGAATCCTCGGAATCTGACATAGAGCTATTGTCACTCAAGAGAAACCTAGCTGAGCAAGAGAAAAGTCAGAAGAGAGTTGAAATCAAGTTTAAGCAGCTAAGTGAGCTGTTGGCAGAAGAAATGGATAAAAGCAAGCTGCTTGAGAGTCAACTAAATGCGAAAAATAAGAAACTGAGAATGCTCAACAAGGGTACTGCAAATCTGGATCATATCTTGTCTATCGGACAGCCTCCAAAGGTAAATTTTGGACTGGGGTATCTAAGTAGTTCAACTGCATCTGCTAATGTTGGGGACCAAATCATCTTTGTGAAAGAAGCACCGAATACTACAAAAGACAAGGAGTTTAAAGAAACGAAGTCATCTATGGTATTTGGAAACAAAGTAGTGCCAAGAAAACTTAGAAATGGTTGTCTTTTCTGTGGAAAAAGAGGACACAATGTCAAGTTCTGCTATTTTCGAAGACGTCAGTATGAACGAGCATGGAGATTGAATTTATGCTTTGTTGAACCTAAGGCATATGGTCATGTGTGGATAGCCAAGCAAGATCAATATCCTAACTACAAGGAGAACAGTCAAAAGGTGTCACACCCAGATTCTACTGTGTTACATCCTGTGATACAACAAGATATGATGTGTAATCTGGCTCACAGTCAAGATGAGTTAAATCTGGTTAGTCATGTTGCTTACACAAGTGCTGAAAGAGACAATCATGCGGATCTCTCCTGGTATTTTGACAGTGGTTGTTCAGGACATATGACTGGAAATCAAGATTTCATCGAGAAACTCGAACATATTAAGCGTGGAAGAGTGACTTTTGGTGATGGTGGACCACTACAAGAAAACAAAGACTTAACAACGAAATTTACGAGGAAAATACTTCGTAGTAAATGTATTAGTACATTACTAGGACATTACGACAAAAAATAAATTCGTTGTAATGTCTTTGTAATATTACGACGAAATTAATTCCTCGTAATATTACAAGGACATTACGACGAATTTTCTCGTTCGTCGTAATGTCCTTGTAAAACTACAAGTCTATTACGACGAATAATATGGTTGGTGAAAACGTGTTTATACTGTGCTTTAGAGAAGTAAATTCGTTGTAAAATCCTTGTGGGGTACTTGTAATAGCCTAGTTAAGGTTTTCCTTGTAAATTCATTGTTATATCTTCACCTACCAAATTCGAAAATTTCCTATATATATGTTCATTCTCTTCATAACTTATCACACAAACGAAAAAAAAGAAAAGAATCAAAAAAAAATGTCGGATGGTAGAAATATTTACGAGTTACGGAGTTGGATGTATACGCACAAGGATGTTGACGGTAGAGTGACCGATGTATTTCTCAGGGGGCTAGAGACATTCATGTACCAGGCAGGGTGTACGCCGATCACGCAAGAAAGTGGTAAGATGTTCTGTCCTTGTCGAAAGTGCAAGAATTCAAAATTTGCTCGTAGTGAAACTGTATGGAAGCATTTATTAAACAGAGGCTTTACACCACATTACTATATTTGGTTTCAACATGGAGAAGGTTACGAGTCTAACGCTAGCTATGACTTTTATGTAGGTTGATTATGATGATCCACACTATCCGGTATGGTTTCATGATTTGGTCTTAGGCCCTGTAGCAAAGGTGACCACATCACCTATGTATTTCACACGAGGTTTTACCTTTCACGCTTACGAGTATGGAAAATGACGGACAACAAGTAACTACGGAGTGTGTGTGACAGGCGAAACAGACTTTACGGGATTTTGCAGGAGATTATTGAAGTTGAGTTTGTAGGGTTACTGAAGTTGAAGTGCGTTCTCTTCAAATGTGACTGGTTCAACCCCGTTCTGAACAGAGGTACTCGGATTAAGAAATTCGGTGTTGTCGATGTCAATTCTAGAAGAAGATACAACAAATTCGAGCCTTTCATTTTAGCTTCTCAAGCCTGCCAAGTTAGCTTCATTCCATACCCACGCCTTAGGGATTCCGGAATAACTTGGTTAGCGGCTATCAAAGTTACTCCTCGTGGACGAATAGTTGCTGGAGAAGAACCACCTTTGAAAGAAGAAGCGTGTATCACTGAGGTTGTAGTACCTGAACAACATACCGATGACATTCTTCTCATTGATCCGGAAAATCGTCAATATGAAGATCTTCCCGATGATATGATGGATGACGCAGGTGAAGACGAGTTTGGTGAAAATGATGATGATCATTGTACTGATGTTGATGATGACTCGAATGACTCAGAATGAATGTAAACAAATGTTTTCAATATTTAAATATGTGTAAGACTTTAGTTATGTGTTATTTATTCAGTTGAATTTTAGAACATAAAATTCAAATTTTAAATAATTAATTAAAGTATTAAAACATAACTGAATTTCATTAACAAATTTCATTAAGGGTTTAGGGTTTATATTTTTATCACCAAAAAATGAGAGCTTAGAATTTAAGGGGAATGGGATGAAGAGTGAAATATAGATGTGAAGTTATAGATTTGGGGTTTGGGGTTTAGGGATTTGACTTAGAGGGTTTTGGATATATTCGTATTAAATTCGTCGTAATAAAAAACACGGGCCTGGTAATTTCGTCGTAAATGGGCCTATTAAATTCGTCGTAATGTGTCCTACTAAATTCGTCGTAAATTTGTCCTATTAAATTCGTCGTAATGCAAAACACGCGCGTGGTAGATTCGTCGTAATCGAAGACACGCGCGTGGTAACTTCGTTGTAATGTTACGACGAATTTACTAGGACCATAAATTTCTATATATACTCGAGGATCAGTCACGAGGCTTGCCTCGTGCATTCCTCCCAACCTCCACTCTCTCTCTAACTCAAGGTATGTTTTTTTTTTTAGTTTTTAAATTTTTTTTTAGGTTAGGTAGTTAATAGGTGGTTAGTTTAAGTGGTTAGATATAAGTAATATACCGTTATTAGAAACTGATTAGAAAATTGATTAGAAAACTGAATAAATATTTTTTAAACACTAATGACTTATTTTTAAAAAAATGGAATAACAATTTTTTAAACTGATTATATATTGTTTTGAAATTGAATAAATATTTTTAAAAACTGATTAGATGTTTTTTATTATCTAATTCTATTTTTCCTTTAAATTTAGATGGCACCTAGGAGACGACCCACATATTCTGATATATTTGGATCTCGAGATGGGACATCATCTAGTTCGGCTCCATCATCTTCAGATCCGGAGGCGGTCCCAGAGTCACAGGGAGTTCCTTGGGCTCCTCCTCCTCCTTATGCACCTCAGATACATCACCCGATGCCTCCACCTCCTCCTCCATATGAGGCGCCTCCACCGGCCTCAGGATCCGGTGTTCATCCCGATTTGTTGGTCCCTCCTTCTGCACCGTACGCTACATATACAGTGGAGGATCTTCTTTCTCAGCCTGGACGAGCAGGATTAAAGATTCTGGACCCAGACACCCCAGAGGGTACTTATTGGTAAGTTATTAATTTTATTAATTTTAATATTTTTAACATTAATTATATTTGTTATACTCATCTAATAAATTCATAATTTTTTCAGGTTAGGCGTGGATAATTGTGTCGGATGTACCGTTTCTGACACAATCAAAGGCTACTTCGTCGAGGCTCATCCCAACTGGAGCATGACTCCCGAGCACATTAGAACTACGTGGTTCAAATGCTTTGCGGTAACAATTTTCTATTTTCTTATTTAATAATATATTTTTAAATTTTTTTTCTAATTCATTTAATTAATTTTTTTCTAATTCATTTTATTTTTCATTGTTTCAGCAAAGGTGACAATTGTCCATATCAATCAACGAGAGGGTTAAGTCGGAATTTGTTGCTAGTGCAAAGATCCGCCTTTGCAACACCGTCTCAGATTGGAAGGACAAGTGGGAGTACAACGACTATGATGCCAAACCCACCGAGCTCACGAAAGAGGTATGGGATGGCCTCATCGCGTATTGGAAATTACTGGGCTCGGTCCGTAAGGCGAACAGTTGCTCTGCTTTCCGTAGGACCAAGGATGCAGATGGTAACTTGCCCATGCTTCATACAACCGGGCAAAACCCCCACGCCGGAGTTCGTCTACGAGTTGTAAGTTTTATTAATTTTAGGTTTATTTTTTATTTTTCTTAATATTATCTTATATAAAAAAAATTAAACTTACATTTTATATGCTTTTGTAGGCTAAGAAGACCGGAGTGATGCCGTCTTTGAGTGATCTATTCAAGATCACTCACCAAAAAGCGAGCGGGGCTTTTGTAGATCCACGGTCGGAGAAGCTCTTTCAAGACGTGGCTGCTCGGGTTGAAGAGCGCGAGACGCAGCTAACCCAACAGTCTACTGATGGACAACCCGTCAAATTGTCTACAACTGAGGTGGACAAGATCTTCGAAGAGGTAAATTTTATAAATATTTTTAATTTTTAATTTTATAATTTAAAGTAAAGTATATTTCATTTCTAATTTTATAAATATTTATTTTATAAGGTCGCTCCACGAAAGAAGGGGCGGAGAATGGGAATAGGATCTGTCAATGACGTTCCAAAGGCGACTTCGTTTTACTCGTCGAGCCGGGATGAGGAGAATGCTCGGTTGAAGGCTCAGGTGGACGACCAACAGGTTCGTTTGCAATCTCTGGAGGATCTTCTCGATGTTATGGCGGTTGAAAACCCTGTTCTACAGAGAGCGTTGGAGGAGAGACGCCGGAATCTCAGCGGACAAGCGCCTCATGTAGACGAGCCTCAAGACACTGCGGAAGAGAACGAGACCTCCAACAACTACTTCGACAATGTCCAACTTTAGTTTTTTTTTAATTTTAAATATTTTGATATTATATTATAAATTTAACTACTACTTTATAACTTTTATATATATTCAGTTTTTTATATTTAAAATAATTTTAATTTTGAATGTTTTAAAAGAATTTTAATTTATAATTTTTTTAATATATATTATTTATTAAAATTTCCATTTAAATTCCTCGTAAAATTTACAAGGAATTTACAAGTTGGTACTTGTAAAGTCCTCGTAAATTTTACAACTACTTTACATGGAATTCCTTGTTTATTCCTCGTAATGTATTACAACGACGTAACATGTCAGGACATGTAAATTCGTCGTAAAATGTACAAGGTTTTAGGGAGTGTTTTACTAGGAAATGTTACAAGGAGTTTACGAGTCCTTTTTACTAGGCACTTACGACGAAATGGGTCCTACTCGTTTACGACGAATCTTATTCGTTGTAAACATTACGACGAATTTACAACGAATCGGGCATTACGACGAGCGTTTTACAACGAATCATGATTCGTAGTTATTTCGTCGTAACCTGCCCATTACGACGAAATAACTAGGAATATAGCCCTCGTAATAGGGTTGTTTTCTTGTAGTG
>CAJHQQ010002227.1:0-69877 GCA_905132885.1 Moricandia moricandioides
GCGTCATTCACTCCATCATCATCCATACCCATCCACTGTTCTCTTGAGTTGGTTACACGACCAAGCAAGGTGAATCCATCCTCCACTTCCTTCCATAGTCCATCCATCAAGATCGGTAAGTTGGTTATACGACCATTTGCTTGTCTTCCATCAACCATCCCACCAAGGCTCATCCTGTGCCTATATCATTTTGGTATCAGAGCTAAATTTCCTGAATCAGGTCCCTTCTATCCTTGCATCATATTTAGTTTTTGCATTTGTTTTCATCATTAAATCGAAAAAGCCATAAAACTGTGCATTTTTGTGTTCTTGTTCATTCTAAATTGAAAACCAGAGAAAAAGGAGGTAGAAGGCAGAATAGTTCATTTTTCTAGTTTGCATTCATTTTCCCCAGCTCCCCTTGCCATTTTAGGATTGATTGCATTCACATTTCCATAAACAAAGAAAAGTCAAAAAAAATATTAATTAGGATCCATCTTGCCATATTTGTTTCCTTGCATTTGAATTATTTCTTGCATAATTTCATAGCATACTGATTCATTTCGTGCATCATTGTTTTCCAAAAAAAACATATATATATATATATATATATATATGTCTTTCATTTAGATATCCATAGCATAAAAAAAAATCAAAAAAAAATCATATCCTTAGTATTTCGATTTAGACTTACCATACTTGCATCATAGTTTATACTTTCATCCATATCATTTGCATATTCAATAGTTTCATTTTTTTCCTTGTTCTAATTTATTTTACATGCTATATTTCCTTTCATCAGATTTATTGCATTAAAAAAAAAGAGTATCATATTTGTTTCATATCCATTTCATGCATATCATATTGGTCTTTCATTCATTTTGATTTATTCTTACTCCCATTTTCGTGCATACCAAATCATATTATCTTGTAGCATATCATACATTTTAGTAATTGCATTTTATATCGGTTCATGTCATATAGTCTTTCATTATTTCATTGTTCTGATTTATTGCATAACATATAGTTTCACTTCTATTCTGAATTAATTCATCCGACCATTTCCCTTTAATATGCTTGATCTTTGTGAAAGGATATTATCAGGAAAGCTAATGGGAAAAGAAGCAGACCAGATCATCATGAATCAGCTTATGAAAGCCATACAGACCATGGGAGATCGGATGACCAAGCTAGAAAAGTCTGGTCTTGCACGACCAGAAGGAAGACATGGACTTGGAGATACACCAAGAGCTGGATATGTGGAGCCAAAGCCACCAGACCCTTCACTGATCAACCCACATCAAACTTCTAAAACTCAAAGCCATATAGTTCATTCTTACTCTGATTATAGAGCTGCTAAGAAAACTAAACCTTATACATTTTCAGGAAGAAGAAACTACCTAGAATGGGAGAGGAACCTAGATGAGTGGTTCTACTACAACAACATCCTGAAGAAAGAGAGGTTAGCTTATGCTATTGACCAGCTCAGAGATGTTGCTTTCAAATGGTGGATACAAGAACAAGATGAAAGATGGTTTTACAAGGAACCAATTATCACCACTTGGAAAGATCTTAAGGAAATCATGAGAGATGAGTATGCACCAGAATTTACCAACTACCAAATCAGGGAACAATACCCCAGGAGGTACCCAACTCGTGGTTCCCAAGAGGTAAGAAGATGTTCAAACAAAGGCTAAGGTAAATTCTACCTTTGAAAAATTGGTTCATAGTTCATCTATCACTGGTATGATGCACTTGTCTTTGTCAAAGGGTGTTGTAACAGGACTTAAAAAGTCCATGGAAGAAGAGACAACAGGCATAATCCATGTGATGGACCAGATGAGAGTTCAAGACACAATGCAGCAAATGATGCATAAAGAAGCAAAACCAGTGATTAAAATGTCCTACCAAGGTAAGTGTCCAACACCACCTTTAGATACTGGTACTAATGTGTCTTTTAATGATCCAGAGAGAGAAAATGAAAGCTCTATGCTTACTGAAGTCCCAAGGGAAGAACCAGAACACAAGTTCACTCATGACCACACAACAAGTGGAAACCAAAAACTGAACAAGAGATTGTTCTAGTTGCAAAACCTGAGGTAAAATTCACATTAGAGCAGAATGATATTATTAACTCTCTGACAAGATTAATGCATTTGTTTCTTGTCCAGAATGTTTCGATTGTTTCAGGAACAAATGATAATTATCATAAGAAGCATCCACCTGAGAAGAAGTGGTTACTACATCAAGTCCATAACAAGAAGGCATCACTACAAATGGAGATCAACACCACTGCCTTCAGAAAAGAGAATGCCACAAACACCTTTCAGCTCAAAGATATCACGCCAACACTGACAAAAGGAAGAGGAGTTATCCTGTCCTACCTTCTCAAAGGAGAACCACCTGATGCACAACCTATCCCCAAACCAAACAATACCGAGGTAAGGTTCTAGACTCTCAAAGGAGAATGAAACCTAACTTGCTCTATCTTGGTGTAGATAGTATAGTTTCAAGGTCGAAACTCAGTAAAGAGGGAGGGTATGATGAGGACATCAAATCAGTATCAACCCTGGAGGAAGAAATCAAGAGAAAGTCAGTAGAGAACATGAAACTGAAGCAAGCTAAAGAAGCCAACCATGACATAGGTGCACTCAAAACGCTATATCTTGCAAGCCAGGAGGAATTTATCCATGAAACCGGTTTTCAGAGATTCTATACTAAACAAGAGCATGCGGCGAATTGGTTTCATATCAAAAGGATTAATGGTTTAGAAGATATGCCATTTTCAAGTCAAAGGTGGCCCGACTTGCCTTATTTGGAAGATCAGAAGCATATAGTATGTCAAACTTATTATTGGCGTCCAGGAGAGGTTTCTATGAATCTATTGAGCATATCCAACGATCCAGGAGGAGTAAAAGAGTTCTTACCATGCACCAAAGCCCACATGATCAGGAGAATCTCATTGTTTGGGAACTTTCCAAAACTGGATGCATTCCCAACTTGGAGAATAAGTAACCAACGACCATGCCATCAAAGCCACAGAGTTTTGGAGTCATTCCTTGCTTGTATAAGTGTCCTAAGATGCACCAGCACTCACCAGAACACACGGATTCAACCAAGACTAGACTTGCCATCTTTGGAGCTATTTTTGGAATCATTTGCCATCAATACCCAACAGCTCATTTCAAGCCAAGACTACAGAGATTTTGACCAAGTATTCAACATTAAAGATGTTCCCAAGAGGCTTACCTACACCCTCAAACTGTACAGATACAAAATCAGAATCAAATCCCTTGAAGAAAGCCATTGGATCCAAGATATTCTCTAACAGCTAGTTTTATCGGTTTTCCTTATTTGTTTGCTTCTTTCTTGTTCTTACTTTCTTAGAAACGTGTACTGAGCATTATATAAGCTCTTTCTAGTCATACATTGTAGATACCCACGAATTAAAAAGAAAAGTATTTGTTTTCTTTTGCCTTTGCAAAGAAACCCTTATCAAGTCTTGATTGTGTGTGAGAAGCAGCAGCCAAGCAACCGACTTATCAACCTTCAGTCCATTGAAGCTTGTGGCGTCATTCACTCCATCATCATCCATACCCATCCACTGTTCTCTTGAGTTGGTTACACGACCAAGAAAGGTGAATCCATCCTCCACTTCCTTCCATAGTCCATCCATCAAGATCGGTAAGTTGGTTATACGACCATTTGCTTGTCTTTCATCAACCATCCCACCAAGGCTCATCCTGTGCCTATATCACCTATGATCTTGATTCAACTTCAGGGTGATTCTAAACTGATTTATGAGTCCAAATCAAGATTCTTACATCTTGATTCATTCTGGTTTGGTTAGAATCAAGAAAAATTGCCCAAATCTCCAAACAGGGTAAATTGGAATCACTTCGGTTAAAAGGGGAATAACATCTTCATCATAACTCCTATGATCTTGATTCAACTTGAGGGTGTTTCTACACTGATTTATGAGTCCAAATAAAGTTTCTTACATCGTGGTTCATTCTTGTTTTATTAGTATCAAGAAGAAATTGCCAAATCTCCAAATAGGGCAAACTGGAATAACTTCGGTTAAAAGTGGGATAACTTCTTCAGCATAACTCCAATGATATTGATTCAACTTCAGGATGATTCTCAACTGATTTATGAGTAAAAATAGATATTCTTACTTCTTGTTTAATTCTGGTTTCATTAGAACCAAGAAAAAATTGCCAAATCTCCAAACAAGGTAAATTGGAGTTACTTCGGTTAAAAAGTGAGATAACTTCTTCATCATAACTCCTATGATCTTGATTCAACTTCAGGGTGATTCTACACTGACTTATGAGTCCAAATGAAGATTCTTGCATCGTGATTCATTCTGGTTTTATTTGTATCAAGAAGAAATTACCAAATCTCCAAACAGGGTAAACTGGAGTCACTTTGGTTAAAAGTGGGATAACTTCTTCATCATAACTCCTATGATCTTGATTCAACTTCAGGGTGATTCTATACTGATTAATGAGTCCAAATCAAGCTTCTTACATAGTGATTCATTCTGTTTTTTATTAGTATCAAGAATAAATTGCCAAATCTCCAAAAAGGGTAAACTGGAATCACACCGGTTAAAAGTGGAATAACTTCATCATCATAACTCCTATGATCTTGATTCAACTTCAGGGTGATTCTACACTGATTTATGAGTCCAAATCAAGCTTCTTACACCGTGATTCATTCTGGTTTATTAGTATCAAAAAGAAATTGCCAACTCTCCAAACAGGGCAAACTGGAATCACTTCGGCTAAAAGTGGGATAACTTCTTCATCATAACTCCTATGGTCTTGATTCAACTTCAGGGTGATTCTACATGGATTTATGAGTCCAAATCAAGCTTCTTACATCGTGATTCATTCTGGTTTATTAGTATCAAGAATAAATTGCCAAATCTCCAAACAGGGTAAACTGGAATCACTTCGGTTAAAAGTGGGATAACTTCTTCATCATAACTCCTATGATATTGATTCAACTTCAGGGTGATTTACACTGATTTATGAGTAAAAATCAAGCTTCTTACATCGTGATTCATTCTGGTTTGATTTGAATCAAAAAGAAATTGCCAAATCTCCAAACAGGGGTAAACTGGAATCACATCGGTTAAAAGTTGAATAACTTCTTCATCATAACTCCTATGATCTTGATTCAACTTCAGGGTGATTCTACACTGATTTATGAGTCCAAATCAAGCTTCTTACATCGTGATTCATTCTGGTTTTATTAGTATCAAGAAGAAATTGCCAACTCTCCAAACAGGGCAAACTGGAATCACTTCGGCTAAAAGTGGGATAACTTCTTCATCATAACTCCTATGGTCTTGATTCAACTTCAGGGTGATTCTACACGGATTTATGAGTCCAAATCAAGCTTCTTACATTGAGATTCATTCTGGTTTTATTAGTATCAAGAATAAATTGCCAAATCTCCAAACAGGGCAAACTGGAATCACTTCGGCTAAAAGTGGGATAACTTCTTCATCATAACTCCTATGGTCTTGATTCAACTTCAGGGTGATTCTACACTGATTTATGAGTCCAAATCAAGCTTCTTACATCGTGATTCATTCTTGTTTTATTAGTATCAAGAAGAAATTGCCAAATCTCCAAACAGGGTAAACTGGATTCACTTCGGTTAAAAGTGGGATAACTTCTTCATCATAACTCCTATGATATTGATTAAACTTCAGGGTGATTCTACACTGATTTTTGAGTTCAAATCAAGCTTCTTACATCGTGATTCATTCTCGTTTGATTAGAATCAAGAATAAATTGCCAAATCTCCAAACAGGGTAAACTAGAATCACTTCGGTTAAAAGTTGAGTAAATTCTTCATCATAAGTCCAATGATATTGATTCAACTTCAGGATGATTCTGCACTGATTTATGAGTCCAAATCAAGCTTCGTACATTGTGATTCATTTTGGTTTGATTAGAATAAAGAAAAAATTTCCAAATCTCCAAACAAGGTAAATTAGAGTCACTTCGGTTAAAAATGGGATAACTTCTTCATCATAACTCCTATGATCTTGATTCAACATCAGGGTGATTCTAAACTTATTTATGAGTCCAAATCAAAATTCCTACATCGTGATTCGTTCTGGTTTTATTAGTATCAAGAAGAAATTGCCAACTCTCCAAACATGGCAAACTGGAATCACTTCGGTTAAAAGTGGGATAACTTATTCATCATAACTCCAATGATCTTGATTCAACTTCAGGGTGATTCTACACTGATTTATGAATCCAAATTTAGATTCTTACATGGTGATTCATTCTGATTTTATTAGTATCAAGAAGAAATTGCCAAATCTCCAAACAGGATAAACTGCAATCACTTCGATTAAAAGTGGGATAACTTCTTCATCATAACTCCTATGATCTTGATTAAAATTTAGGGTGATTCTACACTAATTAATGAGTCCAGATAAAGATTCTTACATCGTGATTCATTCTGGTTTTATTAGTATCAAGAAGAAATTGCCAACTCTCTAAACAGGGCAAACTGGAATCACTTCGGCTAAAAGTGGGATAACTTCTTCATCATAACTCCTATGGTCTTGATTCAACTTCAGGGTGATTATACACTTATTTATGAGTCCAAATCAAGCTTCTTGCATCGTTATTCATTCTGGTTTTATTAGTATCAAGAAGAAATTGCCAAATCTCCAAACAGGGTAAACTTGAATCACTTCGGTTAAAAGTGGGATAACTTCTTCATCATAACTCCTATGATATTTATTCAAATTCAGGGTGATTTACACGGATTTATGAGTCCAAATTAAGCTTCTTACATTGTGATTCATTCTGTTTTTATTAGTATCAAGAATAAATTGTCAAATCTCCAAAAAGGGTAAACTGGAATCACTTCAATTAAAAGTGGGATAACTTCTTCATCATAACTCCTATGATATTGATTCAACTTCAGGGTTATTTACACTAATTTATGAGTACAAATCAAGCTTCTTACATCGTGATTCATTCTGGTTTGATTTGAATCATGAAGAAATTGCCAAATCTCCAAATAGGGTAAACTGGAATCACTTCGGTTAAAAGTGGAATATCTTCTTCATCATAAGTCCAATGATATTGATTCAACTTCAGGATGATTCTGCACTGATTTATGAATCCAAATCAAGATTCTTACATCTTGATACATTCTGGTTTGCTTAGAATCAAGAAGAAATTGCCAAATCTCCAAAAAGGGTAAACTGGATTCACTTCGGTTAAAAATGGGATAACTTCCTTATCATAACTCCTATGGTCTTAATTCAACTTCAGGGTAATTCTACACTGATTTATGAGTCCAAATCAAGCTTCTTACATCGTGATTCATTCTGGTTTTATTAGTATCAAGAATATATTGCCAAATCTCCAAACAGGGTAAACTGGAATCACTTCGGTTAAAAGTGGGATAACTTCCTCATCATAACTCCTATGATATTGATTCAACTTCAGGGTGATTTACACGTATTTATGAGTCCAAATCAAGCTTCTTACATCGTGATTCATTCTGGTTTTATTAGTATAAAGAATAAATTGTCAAATCTCCAAACAGGGTAAACTGGAATCACTTCGATTAAAAGTGGGATAACTTCTTCATCATAACTCCTATGATATTGATTCAACTTCAGGGTGATTTACACTAATTTATGAGTACAAATCAATCTTCTTACATCGTGATTCATTCTGGTTTGATTTGAATCAAGAAGAAATTGCCAAATCTCCAAACAGGGTAAACTGGAATCACTTCGGTTAAAAGTGGAATAACTTCTTCATCATAAGTCCAATGATATTGATTCAACTTCAGGATGATTCTGCACTGATTTATGAGTCCAAATCAAGCTTCTTACATCTTGATTCATTCTGGTTTGATTAGAATCAAGAAGAAATTGTCAAATCTCCAAACAGGGTAAACTGGATTCACTTCGATTAAAAGTGGGATAACTTCCTTATCATAATTCCAATGATATTGATTCAACTCCAGGGTAATTCTACACTGATTTATGAGTTCAAATCAAGCTTATTACATCGTGATTCATTCTGGTTTGATTAGAATCAAGAAGAAATTCCCAAATCTCCAAACAGGGTAAACTGGATTTACTTCGGTTAAAAGTGGGATAACTTCTTCATCATAACTCCTATGATATTGATTCAACTTCAGGGTGATTTACACTGATTTATGAGTAAAAATCAAGTTTCTTACATCGTGATTCATTCTGGTTTATTTGAATCAAGAATAAATTGCCAAATCTCCAAACAGGGTAAACTGGAATCACTTCAGTTAAAAGTGGGATAACTTCTTCATCATAACTCCTATTATATTGATTCAACTTCAGGATGATTATCCACTGATTTATGAGTCCAAATCAAGATTCTTACATCTTGATTCATTATGGTTTGATTAGAATCAAGAAGAAATTGCAAACTCTCCAAACAGGGCAAACTGGAATCACTTCGGTTAAAAGTGGGATAACTTCTTCATCATAACTCCTATGATCTTGATTCAACTTCAGGGTGATTCTACACGGATTTATGAGTCCAAATCAAGCTTCTTACATCGTGATTCATTCTGGTTTTATTAGTATCAAGAATAAATTGCCAAATCACCAAACAGGGTAAACTGGAATCACTTCGGTTAAAAGTGGGATAACTTCTTCATCATAACTCCTATGATATTGATTCAACTTCAAGGTGATTTACACTAATTTATGAGTACATATCAAGCTTCTTACATCGTGATTCATTCTGGTTTGATTTGAATCAACAAGAAATTGCAAACTCTCCAAACAGGGTAAACTGGAATCACTTCGGTTAAAAGTGGGATAACTTCTTCATCATAACTCCAATGATATTGATTCAACTTCAGGGTGATTCTACACTGATTTATGAGTTCAAATCAAGCTTCTTACATCGTGATTCATTCTGGTTTGATTAGAATCAAGAAGAAACTGCCAAATCTCCAAACAGGGTAAACTAGAATAACTTCGTTTAAAAGTTGAATAACTTCTTCATCATAACTCCTATGATCTTGATTCAACTTCAGGGTGATTCTAAACTGATTAATGAGTCCAAATCAAACTTCTTACATCAGATTCATTCTGGTTTTATTAGTATCAAGAACAAATTGCCAACTCTCCAAACAGGGCAAACTGGAATCACTTCGGCTAAACGTGGGATAACTTCTTCATCATAACTCCTATGGTCTTGATTCAACTTCAGGGTGATTCTAAACTGATTTATGAGTCCAAATCAAGCTTCTTACATCGTGATTCATTCTGGTTTTATTAGTATCAAGAAGAAATTACCAAATCTCCAAACAGTGTAAACTGGATTCACTTCGGTTAAAAGTTGAATAACTTCTTCATCATAAGTCCAATGATATTGATTCAACTTCAGGATGATTCTGCACTGATTTATGAGTCCAAATCAAGCTTCTTACATCGTGATTCATTCTGGTTTGTTTTGAATCAAGAAGAAATTGCCAAATCTCCAAACAGGGTAAACTGCAATCACTTCGGTTAAAAGTGGGATAACTTCTTCATCATAACTCCTATGATATTGATTCAACTTCAGGGTGATTTACACGAATTTATGAGTCCAAATTAAGCTTCTTACATCGTGATTCATTCTGGTTTTATTAGTATCAAGAAGAAATTGCCAACTCTCCAAACAGGGTAAACTGGATTCACTTCGGTTAAAAGTGGGATAACTTTTTCGTCATAACTTCTATGATATAGATTCAACTTCAGGGTGATTATCCACTGATTTATGAGTCCAAATCAAGATTCTTACATCTTGATTCATTATGGTTTGATTTGAATCAAGAAGAAATTGCCAACTCTGCAAACAGGGCAAACTGGAATCACTTCGTTTAAAAGTGGGATAACTTCTTCATCATAACTCCTATGATCTTGATTCAACTTGAGGGTGATTCTACACTGATTTATGAGTCCAAATGAAGATTCTTGCATATTGATTCATTCTGGTTTTATTTGTATCAAGAAGAAATTACCAAATCTCCAAAAAGGGTAAACTGGAGTCACTTCGGTTAAAAGTGGGATAACTTCTTCATCATAACTCCTATGATCTTGATTCAACTTCAGAGTGATTCTACACTGATTAATGAGTCCAAATCAAGATTCTTACTTCGTGATTCATTCTGGTTTTATTAGTATCAAGAAAAAATTGCCAAATCTCCAAACTGGGTAAACTCGATTCACTTTGGTTAAAAGTAGGATAACTTCTTCATCATAACTCCTATGATATTGATTCAATTTCAGGGTGATTATCCACTGATTTATGAGTCCAAATCAGGATTCTTACATCTTGATTCATTATGGTTTGATTAGAAACAAGAAGAAATTGCAAACTCTCCAAACAGGGCAAACTGGAATCACTTCGGTTAAAAGTGGGATAACTTCTTCTTCATAACTCCTATGATCTTGATACAACTTCAGGGTGATTCTACACGGATTTATGAGTCCAAATCAAGCTTCTTACATCGTGATTCATTCTGGTTTTATTAGTATCAAGAATAAATTGCCAAATCTCCAAACAGGGTAAACTGGAATCACTTCGGTTAAAAGTGGGATAACTTCTTCATCATAACTCCTATGATATTGATTCAACTTCAAGGTGATTTACACTAATTTATGAGTACATATCAAGCTTCTTACATCGTGATTCATTCTGGTTTGATTTGAATCAAGAAGAAATTGCAAACTCTCCAACAGGGTAAACTGGAATCAATTCGGTTAAAAGTGGGATAACTTCTTCATCATAACTCCAATGATATTGATTCAACTTCAGGGTGATTCTACACTGATTTATGAGTTCAAATCAAGCTTCTTACATCGTGATTCATTCTGGGATGATTAGAATCAAGAAGAAATTGCCAAATCTCCAAACAGGGTAAACTAGAATCACTTCGTTTAAAAGTTGAAAAACTTCTTCATCATAACTCCTATGATCTTGATTCAACTTCAGGGTGATTCTAAACTGATTTATGAGTCCAAATCAAGCTTCTTACATCGTGATTCATTCTGGTTTTATTAGTATCAAGAAGTAATTGCCAACTCTCCAAACAGGGCAAACTGGAATCACTTCGGCTAAAAGTGGGATAACTTCTTCATCATAACTCCTATGGTCTTGATTCAACTTCAGGGTGATTCTAAACTGATTTATGAGTCCAAATCAACCTTCTTACATCGTGATTCATTCTGGTTTTATTAGTATCAAGAAGAAATTGCCAAATCTCTAAACAGGGTAAACTGGAATCACTTCGGTTAAAAGTTGAATAACTTCTTCATCATAAGTCCAATGATATTGATTCAACTTCAGGATGATTCTGCACTGATTTATGAGTCCAAATCAAGCTTCTTACATCGTGATTCATTCTGGTTTTATTAGTATCAAGAAGAAATTGCCAACTCTCCAAACAGGGTAAACTGGAATCACTTCGGCTAAAAGTGGGATAACTTCTTCATCATAACTCCTATGGTCTTGATTCAACTTCAGGGTGATTCTACACTGATTAATGAGTCCAAATCAAGCTTCTTACATCGTGATTCATTCTGGTTTTATTAGTATCAAGAAGAAATTGCCAACTCTCCAAACAGGGTAAACTGGATTCACTTCGGTTAAAAGTGGGATAACTTCTTCATCATAACTTCTATGATATAGATCCAACTTCAGGGTGATTATCCACTGATTTATGAGTCCAAATCAAGATTCTTACGTCTTGATTCATTATGGTTTGATTTGAATCAAGATGAAATTGCCAACTCTGCAAACAGGGCAAACTGGAATCACTTCGGTTAAAAGTAGGATAACTTCTTCATCATAACTCTTATGATCTTGATTCAACTTCAGGGTGATTCTACACTGATTTATGAGTCCAAATGAAGATTCTTGCATATTGATTCATTCTGATTTTATTTGTATCAAGAAGAAATTACCAAATCTCCAAAAAGGGTAAACTGGAGTCACTTCGGTTAAAAGTGGGATAACTTCTTCATCATAACTCCTATGATCTTGATTCAACGCCAGGGTGATTCTACCATGATTAATGAGTACAAATCAAGATCTTACTTCGTGATTCATTTTGGTTTTATTAGTATCAAGAAGAAATTGCTAAATCTCCAAACAGGGTAAACTGGATTCACTTCGGTTAAAAGTGGGATAACTTCTTCATCATAACTCCTATGATCTTGATTCAACTTCAGGGTGATTCTACACTGATTAATGAGTCCAAAGCAAGATTCTTACTTCATGATTCATTCTGGTTTTATTAGTATCAAGAATAAATTGCCAAATCTCCAAACATTGCAAACTGGAATCACTTCGGTTAAAAGTGGGATAACTTCTTCATCATAACTCCTATGATATTGATTCAACTTCAGGGTGATTATCCACTGATTTATGAGTCCAAATCAAGATTCTTACATCTTGATTCATTATGGTTTGATAAGAATCAAGAAGAAATTGCATACTCTCCAAACAGGGCAAACTGGAATCACTTCGATTAAAAGTGGGATAACTTCTTCATCATAACTCCTATGATCTTGATTCAACTTCAGGGTGATTCTACACGGATTTATGAGTCCAAATCAAGCTTCTTAAATCGTGATTCATTCTGGTTTTATTAGTATCAAGAATAAATTGCCAAATCTCCAAACAGGATAAACTGGAATCACTTCGGTTAAAAGTGGGATAATTTCTTCATCATAACTCCTATGATATTGATTCAACTTCAAGGTGATTTACACTAATTAATGAGTACATATCAATCTTCTTACATCGTGATTCATTCTGGTTTGATTTGAATCAAGAAGAAATTACAAACTCTCCAAACAGGGTAAACTGGAATCACTTCGGTTAAAAGTGGGATAACTTCTTCATCATAACTCCTATGATCTTGATTCAACTTCAGGGTGATTCTAAACTTATTTATGAGTCCAAATCAAACTTCTTACATCGTGATTCGTTCTGGTTTTATTAGTATCAAGAAGAAATTGCCAACTCTCCAAACAGGGCAAACTGGAATCACTTCAGTTAAAAGTGGGATAACTTCTTCATCATAACTCCAATGATCTTGATTCAACTTCAGGGTGATTCTACACTGATTTATGAATTCAAATTTAGCTTCTTACATCATGATTCATTCTGGCTTTATTAGTATCAAAAAGAAATTGCCAAATCTCCAAACAGGATAAACTGGAATCACTTCGGTTAAAAGTGGGATAACTTCTTCATCATAACTCCTATGATCTTGATTAAACTTTAGGGTGATTCTACACTGATTAATGAGTCCAAATAAAGATTCTTACATCGTGATTCATTCTGGTTTTATTAGTATCAAGAAGAAATTGCCAACTCTCCAAACAGGACAAACCGGAATCACTTTGGCTAAAAGTGGGATAACTTCTTCATCATAACTCCTATGGTCTTGATTCAACTTCAGGGTGATTCTACACTGATTTATGAGTCCAAATCAAGCTTCTTACATCGTGATTCATTCTGGTTTTATTAGTATCAAGAAGAAATTGCCAAATCTCCAAACAGGGTAAACTTGAATCACTTCGGTTAAAAGTGGGATAACTTCTTCATCATAACTCCTATGATTTTGATTCAACTTCAGGGTGATTTACACGGATTTATGAGTCCAAATTAAGCTTCTTACATTGTGATTCATTCTGGTTTTATTAGTATCAAGAATAAATTGTCAAATCTCCAAACAGGGTAAACTGGAATCACTTCGATTAAAAGTGGGATAACTTCTTCATCATAACTCCTATGATATTGATTCAACTTCAGGGTTATTTACACTAATTTATGAGTACAAATCAAGCTTCTTACATCGTGATTCATTCTGGTTTGATTTGAATCAAGAAGAAATTGCCAAATCTCCAAATAGGGTAAACTGGAATCACTTCGGTTAAAAGTGGAATATCTTCTTCATCATAAGTCCAATGATATTGATTCAACTTCAGGATGATTCTGCACTGATTTATGAATCCAAATCAAGATTCTTACATCTTGATTCATTATGGTTTGATTAGAATCAAGAAGAAATTGTCAAATCTCCAAACAGGGTAAACTGGAATCACTTCGGTTAAAAGTGGGATAACTTCCTTATCATAACTCCAATGATATTGATTCAACTTCAGGGTAATTCTATACTGATTTATGAGTTCAAATCAAGCTTCTTACATCGTGACTCATTCTGGTTTTATTAATATCAAGAATAAATTGCCAAATATCCAAACGGGGTAAACTGGATTTACTTCGGTTAAAAGTGGGATAACTTCTTCATCATAACTCCTATGATATTGATTCAACTTCAGGGTGATTTACACTGATATATGAGTACAAATCAAGCTTCTTACATCTTGATTCATTCTGGTTTGATTTGAATCAAGAATAAATTGCCA
Source organism: Moricandia moricandioides (assembly GCA_905132885.1). Taxonomy (NCBI): domain Eukaryota; kingdom Viridiplantae; phylum Streptophyta; class Magnoliopsida; order Brassicales; family Brassicaceae; genus Moricandia; species Moricandia moricandioides. The sequence goes on from CAJHQQ010002227.1 coordinate 14,453, forward strand.
AATCTCAAAACAGGGTAAACTGGAATCACTTCGGTTAAAAGTGGGATAACTTCTTCATAATAACTCCTATGATATTGATTCAACTTCAGGGTGATTCTGCACTGATTAATGAGTCCAAATCAAGCTTCTTACATCGTGATTCATTCTGGTTTTATTAGTATCAAGAAGAAATTGCCAAATCTCCAAACAGGGTGAACTGGAATCACTTCGGTTAAAAGTTGAATAACTTCTAAATCATAAGTCCAATGATATTGATTCAACTTCAGGATGATTCTGCACTGATTTATGAGTCCAAATAAAGCTTCTTACATCGTGATTCATTCTGGTTTGATTAGAATCAAGAAGAAATTGCCAAATCTCCAAACAAGGTAAATTGGAGTCGCTTCGGCTAAAAGTGGGATAACTTCTTCATCTTAACTCCAATGATATTGATTCAACTTCAGGGTGATTCTACACTGATTTTTGATTTCAAATCAATCTTCTTACATCGTGATTCATTCTGGTTTGATTGGAATCAAGAAGAAATTGCCAAATCTCCAAACAGGGTAAACTAGAATCACTTCGGTTAAAGTTTAATAACTTCTTCATCATAAGTCCAATGATATTGATTCAACTTCAGGATGATTCTGCACTGATTTATGAGTCCAAATCAAGCTTCTTACATCGTGATTCATTCTGGTTTGATTAGAATCAAGAAGAAATTGCCAAATCTCCAAACAAGGTAAATTGTAGTCAGTTCAGTTAAAAGTGGGATAACTTCTTCATCATAACTCCTATGATCTTGATTCAACTTCAGGGTGATTCTAAACTTATTTATAAGTCCAAATCAAACTTCTTACATCGTGATTCGTTCTGGTTTTATTAGTATCAAGAAGAAATTGCCAACTCTCCAAACAGGGCAAACTGAAATCACTTCGGTTAAAAGTGGGATAACTTCTTCATCATAACTCCTATGATCTTGATTCAACTTCAGGGTGATTCTACACTGATTTATGAGTCCAAATCAAGCTTCTTACATCGTGATTCATTCTGGTTTTATTAGTATCAAAAAAAAATTGCCAAATCTCCAAAAAGGGTAAACTTGAATCACTTCGGTTAAAAGTGGGATAACTTCTTCATCATAACTCCTATGATATTGATTCAACTTCAGGGTGATTTACACGGATTTATGAGTCCAAATAAGGCTTCTTACATCGTGATTCATTCTGGTTTTATTAGTATCAAGAATAAATTGTCAAATCTCCAAACAGGGTAAACTGGAATCACTTCGATTAAAAGTGGGATAACTTCTTCATCATAACTCCTATGATATTGATTCAACTTCAGGGTGATTTACACTAATTTATGAGTACAAATCAAGCTTCTTACATCGTGATTCATTCTGGTTTGTTTTGAATCAAGAAGAAATTGCCAAATCTCCAAATAGGGTAAACTGGAATCACTTCGGTTAAAAGTGGAATAACTTCTTCATCATAAGTCCAATGATATTGATTCAACTTCAGGATGATTCTGCACTGATTTATGAATCCAAATCAAGATTCTTACATCTTGATTCATTCTGGTATGCTTAGAATCAAGAAGAAGTTGCCAAATCTCCAAACAGGGTAAACTGGATTTTCACTTCGGTTAAAAGTGGGATAACTTCCTTATCATAACTCCAATGATATTGATTCAACTTCAAGGTAATTCTACACTGATTTATGAGTTCAAATCAAGCTTCTTACATCGTGATTCATTCTGGTTTTATTAGTATCAAGAATAAATTGCCAAATCTCCAAACAGGGTAAACTGGATTTACTTCGGTTAAAAGTGGGATAACTTCTTCATCATAACTCCTATGATATTGATTCAACTTCAGGGTGATTTACACTGATTTATGAGTACAAATCAAGCTTCTTACATCGTGATTCATTCTGGTTTGATTTGAATCAAGAATAAATTGCCAAATCTCCAAACAGGGTAAACTGGAATCACTTTGGTTTAAAGTGAGATAACTTCTTCATCATAACTCCTATGATATTGATTCAACTTCAGGGTGATTATCCACTGATTTATGAGTCCAAATCAAGATTCTTACATCTTGATTCATTATGGTTTGATTAGAATCAAGAAGAAATTGCATACTCTCCAAACAGGGCAAACTGGAATCACTTCGGTTAAAAGTGGGATAACTTCTTCATCATAACTCCTATGATCTTGATTCAACTTCAGGGTGATTCTACACGGATTTATGAGTCCAAATCAAGCTTCTTACATCGTGATTCAATCTGGTTTTATTAGTATCAAGAATAAATTGCCAAATCTCCAAACAGGGTAAACTTGAATCACTTCGGTTAAAAGTGGGATAACTTCTTCATCATAACTCCTATGATATTGATTCAACTTCAAGGTGATTTACACTAATTTATGAGTACATAACAAGCTTCTTACATCGTGATTCATTCTGGTTTGATTTGAATCAAGAAGAAATTGCAAACTCTCCAAACAGGATAAACTGGAATCACTTTGGTTAAAAGTGGGATAACTTCTTCATCATAACTCCAATGATATTGATTCCACTTCAGGGTGATTCTACACTGATTTTTGAGTTCAAATCAAGTTTCTTACATCGTGATTCATTCTGGTTTTATTAGAATCAAGACGAAATTGTCAAATCTCCAAACAGGGTAAACTAGAATCACTTCGGTTAAAAGTTGAATAACTTCTTCATCATAAGTCCAATGATATTGATTCAACTTCAGGATGATTATGCACTGATTTATGAGTCCAAATCAAGCTTCTTACATCGTGATTCATTCTGGTTTGATTAGAATCAAGAAGAAATTGCCAAATCTCCAAACAAGGTAAATTGTAGTCAGTCGGTTAAAAGTGGGATAACTTCTTCATCATAACTCCTATGATCTTGATTCAACTTCAGGGTGATTCTAAACTTATTTATGAGTCCAAATCAAACTTCTTACATCGTGATTCGTTATGGTTTTATTACTATTAAGAAGAAATTGCCAACTCTCCAAACAGAGCAAACTGGAATCACTTCGGTTAAAAGTGGGATAACTTCTTCATCATAACTCCAATGATCTGGATTCAACTTCAGGGTGATTCTACATTGATTTATGAGTCCAAATCAAGCTTCTTACATCGTGATTCATTCTGGTTTTATTAGTATCAAGAAGAAATTGCCAAATCTCCAAACAGGATAAACTGGAATCACTTCGGTTAAAAGTGGGATACCTTCTTCATCATAACTCCTATGATCTTGATTAAACTTTAGGGTGATTCTAAACTGATTAATGAGTCCAAATCAAGCTTCTTACATCGTGATTCATTCTGGTTTTATTAGTATCAAGAAGAAATTGCCAAATCTCCAAACAGGTAAACTGGATTCACTTCGGTTAAAAGTGGGATAACTTCTTCATCATAACTCCTATGATATTGATTCAAATTCAGGAAGATTAACACAAATTTATGAGTACAAATCAAGCTTCTTACATCTTGATTCATTATGGTTTGATTAGAATCAACAAGAAATTTCCAACTCTCTAAACATGGTAAACTGGAATCACTTTGGTTAAAAGTGGGATAACTTCTTCATCATAACTCCAATGATATTGATTCAACTTCAGGGTGATTCTACACTGATTTTAGAGTTCAAATCAAGCTTCTTACATAGTGATTCATTATGGTTTGATTAGAATCAAGAAGAAATTACCAAATCTCCAAACAAGGTAAATTGGATTCACTTCGGTTAAAAGTTCAATAACTTCTTCATCATAAGTAAAATGATATTGATTCAACATCAGGATGATTCTGCACTGATTTATGAGTCCAAATCAAGCTTCTTACATCGTGATTCACTCTGGTTTGATTAGAATCAAGAAGAAATTGCCAAATTTCCAAACAAGGTAAATTGGAGTCACTTCGGTTAAAAGTGGGATAACTTCTTCATCGTAACTCCTATGATATTGATTCAACTTCAGGGTGATTATCCACTGATTTATGAGTCCAAATCAAGATTCTTACATCTTGATTCATTATGGTTTGATTAGAATCAAGAAGAAATTGCAAACTCTCCAAACAGGGCAAACTGGAATCACTTCGGTTAAAAGTGGGATAACTTCTTCATCATAACTCCTATGATCTTGATACAACTTCAGGGTGATTATACACTGATTTATGAGTCCAAATCAAGCTTCTTACATCGTGATTCATTCTGGTTTTATTAGTATCAAGAAGAAATTGCCAAATCTCCAAACAGGGTAAACTGGAATCACTTCGGTTAAAAGTGGGATAACTTCTTCATCATAACTCCTATGATCTTGATTAAACTTCAGGGTGATTCTAAACTGATTAATGAGTCCAAATCAAGCTTCTTACATCGTGATTCATTCTGGTTTTATTAATATCAAGAAGAAATTGCCAAATCTCCAAACAGGGTAAACTGGATTCACTTCGGTTAAAAGTGGGATAACTTCTTCATCATAACTCCTATGATATTGATTTAGCTTAAGGGTGATTATCCACTGATTTATGAGTCCAAATCAAGCTTCTTACATCGTGATTCATTCTGGTTTGATTTGAATCAAGAAGAAATTGCCAAATCTCCAAACAGGGTAAACTTGAATCACTTCGGTTAAAAGTGGGATAACTTCTTCATCATAACTCCTATGATATTGATTCAACTTCAGGGTGATTTACACTGATTTATGAGTCCAAATCAAGCTTCTTACATCGTGATTCATTCTGGTTTTATTAGTATCAAGAATAAATTGTCAAATCTCCAAACAGGGTAAACTGGAATCACTTCGGTTAAAAGTGGGATAACTTCTTCATCATAACTCCTATGATATTGATTCAACTTCAGGGTGATTTACACTAATTTATGAGTACAAATCAAGCTTCTTACATCGTGATTCATTCTGGTTTTATTTGAATCAAGAAGAAATTGCCAAATCTCCAAACAGGGTAAACTGGAATCACTTCGGTTAAAAGTGGAATAACTTCTTCATCATAAGTCCAATGATATTGATTCAACTTCAGGATGATTCTGCACTGATTTATGAGTCCAAATCAAGATTCTTACATCTTGATTCATTCTGGTTTGATTAGAATCAAGAAGAAATTGCCAAATCTCCAAACAGGGTAAACTGGATTCACTTCGGTTAAAAGTGGGATAACTTCTTTATCATAACTCCAATGATATTGATTCAACTTCAGGGTGATTCTACACTGATTTATGAGTTCAAATCAAGCTTCTTACATCGTGATTCATTCTGGTTTTATTAGTATCAAGAATAAATTGCCAAATCTCCAAACAGGGTAAACTGGATTTACTTCGGTTAAAAGTGGGATAACTTCTTCATCATAACTCCTATGATATTGATTCAACTTCAGGGTGATTTACACTGATTTATGAGTACAAATCAAGCTTCTTACATCGTGATTCATTCTGGTTTGATTTGAATCAAGAATAAATTGCCAAATCTCCAAACAGGGTAAACTGGAATCACTTCGGTTAAAAGTGGGATAACTTCTTCATCATAACTCCTATGATATTGATTCAACTTCAGGGTGATTATCCACTGATTTATGAGTCCAAATCAAGATTCTTACATCTTGATTCATTATGGTTTGATTAGAATCAAGAAGAAATTGCAAACTCTCCAAACAGGGCAAACTGGAATCACTTCGGTTAAAAGTGGATAACTTCTTCATCATAACTCCTATGATCTTGATTCAACTTCAGGGTGATTCTACACTGATTTATGAGTCCAAATCAAGCTTCTTACATCGTGATTCATTCTGGTTTTATTAGTATCAAGAAGAAATTGCCAAATCTCCAAACAGGGTAAACTGGAATCACTTCGGTTAAAAGTGGGATAACTTCTTCATCATAACTCCTATGATATTGATTCAACTTCAGGGTGATTTACACTAATTTATGAGTACAAATCAAGCTTCTTACATCGTGATTCATTCTGGTTTGATTTGAATCAAGAAGAAATTGCCAAACTCTCCAAACAGGATAAACTGGAATCACTTCGGTTAAAAGTGGGATAACTTCTTCATCATAACTCCAATGATATTGATTCCACTTCAGGGTGATTCTACACTGATTTTTGTGTTCAAATCAACTTCTTACATCGTGATTCATTCTGGTTTTATTAGAATCAAGAAGAAATTGCCAAATCTCCAAACAGGGTCAACTAGAATCACTTCGGTTAAAAGTTGAATAACTTCTTCATCATAAGTCCAATGATATTGATTCAACTTCAGGATGATTATGCACTGATTTATGAGTACAAATCAAGCTTCTTACATCGTGATTCATTCTGGTTTGATTAGAATCAAGAAGAAATTGTCAAATCTCCAAACAAGGTAAATTGGTAGTCAGTTCGGTTAAAAGTGGGATAACTTCTTCATCATAACTCCTATGATCTTGATTCAACTTCAGGGTGATTCTAAACTTATTTATGAGTCCAAATCAAACTTCTTACATCGTGATTCGTTCTGGTTTTATTAGTATCAAGAAGAAATTGCCAACTCTCCAAACAGGCAAACTGGAATCACTTCGGTTAAAAGTGGGATAACTTCTTCATCATAACTCCAATGATCTTGATTCAACTTCAGGGTGATTCTACACTGATTTATGAGTCCAAATCAAGCTTCTTACATCGTGATTCATTCTGGTTTTATTAGTATCAAGAAGAAATTGCCAAATCTCCAAACAGGGTAAACTGGAATCACTTCGGTTAAAAGTGGGATAACTTCTTCATCATAACTCCTATGATCTTGATTCAACTTCAGGGTGATTCTAAACTGATTAATGAGTCCAAATCAAGCTTCTTACATCGTGATTCATTCTGGTTTTATTAGAATCAAGAAGAAATTGCCAAATCTCCAAACAGGGTAAACTGGAATCACTTCGGTTAAAAGTGGGATAACTTCTTCATCATAACTCCAATGATATTGATTCAACTTCAGGATGATTCTACACTGATTTATGAGTCCAAATCAAGCTTCTTACATCGTGATTCATTCTGGTTTGATTAGAATCAAGAAGAAATTGCCAAATCTCCAAACAAGGTAAATTGGAGTCACTTCGGTTAAAAGTGGGATAACTTCTTCATCATAACTCCTATGATATTGATTCAACTTCAGAGTGATTATCCACTGATTTATGAGTCCAAATCAAGATTCTTACATCTTGATTCATTATGGTTTGATTATAATCAAGAAGAAATTGCAACTCTCCAAACAGGGCAAACTGGAATCACTTCGGTTAAAAGTGGGATAACTTCTTCATCATAACTCCTATGATCTTGATTCAACTTCAGGATGATTATGCACTGATTTATGAGTCCAAATCAAGCTTCTTACATCGTGATTCATTCTGGTTTGATTAGAATCAAGAAGAAATTGCCAAATCTCCAAACAAGGTAAATTGTAGTCAGTCGGTTAAAAGTGGGATAACTTCTTCATCATAACTCCTATGATATTGATTCAACTTCAGGGTGATTACACTGATTTATGAGTCCAAATCAAGCTTCTTACATCGTGATTCATTCTGGTTTGATTTGAATCAAGAAGAAATTGCCAAATCTCCAAACAAGGTAAACTGGAATCACTTCGGTTAAAAGTGGGATAACTTCTTCATCATAACTCCTATGATATTGATTCAACTTCAGGGTGATTTACACTGATTTATGAGTCCAAATTCAAGCTTCTTACATCGTGATTCATTCTGGTTTTATTAGTATCAAGAATAAATTGCCAAATCTCCAAACAGGGTAAACTGGAATCACTTCGGTTAAAAGTGGGATAACTTCTTCATCATAACTCCTATGATATTGATTCAACTTCAGGGTGATTTACACTAATTTATGAGTACAAATCAAGCTTCTTACATCGTGATTCATTCTGGTTTGATTTGAATCAAGAAGAAATTGCCAAATCTCCAAACAGGGTAAACTGGAATCACTTCGGTTAAAAGTGGAATAACTTCTTCATCATAAGTCCAATGATATTGATTCAACTTCAGGATGATTCTAAACTGATTTATGAGTCCAAATCAAGCTTCTTACATCTTGATTCATTCTGGTTTGATTAGAATCAAGAAGAAATTGCCAAATCTCCAAACAGGGTAAACTGGATTCACTTCGGTTAAAAGTGGGATAACTTCCTTATCATAACTCCAATGATATTGATTCAACTTCAGGGTGATTCTACACTGATTTATGAGTTCAAATCAAGCTTCTTACATCGTGATTCATTCTAGTTTTATTAATATCAAGAATAAATTGCCAAATCTCCAAACAGGGTAAACTGGATTTACTTCGGTTAAAAGTGGGATAACTTCTTCATCATAACTCCTATGATATTGATTCAACTTCAGGGTGATTTACACTGATTATGAGTACAAATCAAGCTTCTTACATCGTGATTCATTCTGGTTTGATTTGAATCAAGAATAAACTGCCAAATCTCCAAACAGGGTAAACTGGAATCACTTCGATTAAAAGTGGGATAACTTCTTCATCATAACTCCTATGATATTGATTCAACTTCAGGGTGATTATCCACTGATTTATGAGTCCAAATCAAGATTCTTACATCTTGATTCATTATGGTTTGATTAGAATCAAGAAGAAATTGCATACTCTCCAAACAGGACAAACTGGAATCACTTCGGTTAAAAGTGGGATAACTTCTTCATCATAACTCCTATGATCTTGATTCAACTTCAGGGTGATTCTACACTGATTAATGAGTCCAAATCAAGATTCTTACATCGTGATTCATTCTGGTTTTATTAGTATCAAGAAGAAATTGCCAAATCTCCAAACAGGGTAAACTTGAATCACTTCGGTTAAAAGTTGAATAACTTCTTAATCATAAGTCCAATGATATTGATTCAACTTCAGGATTATTCTGCACTGATTTATGAGTCCAAATAAAACTTCTTACATCGTGATTCATTCTGGTTTGATTAGAATCAAGAAGAAATTGCCAAATCTCCAAACAAGGTAAATTGGAGTCACTTCGGCTAAAAGTGGGATAACTTCTTCATCTTAACTCCAATGATATTGATTCAACTTCAGGGTGATTCTACACTGATTTTTGATTTCAAATCAATCTTCTTACATCGTGATTCATTCTGGTTTGATTAGAATCAAGAAGAAATTGCCAAATCTCCAAACAGGGTAAACTAGAATCACTTCGGTTAAAAGTTGAATAACTTCTTCATCATAAGTCCAATGATATTGATTCAACTTCAGGATGATTCTGCACTGATTTATGAGTCCAAATCAAGCTTCTTACATCGTGATTCATTCTGGTTTGATTAGAATCAAGAAGAAATTGCCAAATCTCCAAACAAGGTAAATTGGAGTCACTTCAGTTAAAAGTGGGATAACTTCTTCATCATAACTCCTATGATCTTGATTCAACTTCAGGGTGATTCTAAACTTATTTATGAGTCCAAATCAAACTTCTTACATCGTGATTCGTTCTGGTTTTATTAGTATCAAGAAGAAATTGCCAACTCTCCAAACAGGGCAAACTGAATCACTTCGGTTAAAAGTGGGATAACTTCTTCATCATAACTCCTATGATCTTGATTCAACTTCAGGGTGATTCTACACTGATTTATGAGTCCAAATCAAGCTTCTTATATCGTGATTCATTCTGGTTTTATTAGTATCAAAAAAAAATTGCCAAATCTCCAAACGGGGTAAACTTGAATCACTTCGGTTAAAAGTGGGATAACTTCTTCATCATAACTCCTATGATATTGATTCAACTTCAGGGTGATTTACACGGATTTATGAGTCCAAATCAAGCTTCTTACATCGTGATTCATTCTGGTTTTATTAGTATCAAGAATAAATTGTCAAATCTCCAAACAGGGTAAACTGGAATCACTTCGGTTAAAAGTGGGATAACTTCTTCATCATAACTCCTATGATATTGATTCAACTTCAGGGTGATTTACACTAATTTATGAGTACAAATCAAGCTTCTTACATCGTGATTCATTCTGGTTTGATTTGAATCAAGAAGAAATTGCCAAATCTCCAAATAGGGTAAACTGGAATCACTTCGGTTAAAAGTGGAATAACTTCTTCATCATAAGTCCAATGATATTGATTCAACTTCAGGATGATTCTGCACTCATTTATGAATCCAAATCAAGATTCTTACATCTTGATTCATTCTGGTATGCTTAGAATCAAGAAGAAGTTGCCAAATCTCCAAACAGAGTAAACTGGATTTTCACTTCGGTTAAAAGTGGGATAACTTCCTTATCATAACTCCAATGATATTGATTCAACTTCAGGGTAATTCTACACTGATTTATGAGTTCAAATCAAGCTTCTTACATCGTGATTCATTCTGGTTTTATTAGTATCAAGAATAAATTGCCAAATCTCCAAACAGGGTAAACTGGATTTACTTCGGTTAAAAGTGGGATAACTTCTTCATCATAACTCCTATGATATTGATTCAACTTCAGGGTGATTTACACCGATTTATGAGTACAAATCAAGCTTCTTACATCGTGATTCATTCTGGTTTGATTTGAATCAAGAATAAATTGCCAAATCTCCAAACAGGGTAAACTGGAATCACTTTGGTTTAAAGTGAGATAACTTCTTCATCATAACTCCTATGATATTGATTCAACTTCAGGGTGATTATCCACTGATTTATGAGTCCAAAACAAGATTCTTACATCTTGATTCATTATGGTTTGATTAGAATCAAGAAGAAAATGCATACTCTCCAAACATGGCAAACTGGAATCACTTCGGTTAAAAGTGGGATAACTTCTTCATCATAACTCCTATGATCTTGATTCAACTTCAGGGTGATTCTACACGGATTTATGAGTCCAAATCAAGCTTCTTACATCGTGATTCATTCTGGTTTTATTAGTATCAAGAATAAATTGCCAAATCTCCAAACAGGGTAAACTTGAATCACTTCGGTTAAAAGTGGGATAACTTCTTCATCATAACTCCTATGATATTGATTCAACTTCAAGGTGATTTACACTAATTTATGAGTACATATCAAGCTTCTTACATAGTGATTCATTCTGGTTTGATTTGAATCAAGAAGAAATTGCAAACTCTCCAAACACGATAAACTGGAATCACTTTGGTTAAAAGTGGGATAACTTCTTCATCATAACTCCAATGATATTGATTCAACTTCAGGGTGATTCTACACTGATTTTTGAGTTCAAATCAAGCTTCTTACATCGTGATTCATTCTGGTTTTATTAGAATCAAGAAGAAATTGCCAAATCTCCAAACAGGGTAAACTAGAATCACTTCGGTTAAAAGTTGAATAACTTCTTCATCATAAGTCCAATGATATTGATTCAACTTCAGGATGATTATGCACTGATTTATGAGTCCAAATCAAGCTTCTTACATCGTGATTCATTCTGGTTTGATTAGAATCAAGAAGAAATTGCCAAATCTCCAAACAAGGTAAATTGTAGTCAGTCGGTTAAAAGTGGGATAACTTCTTCATCATAACTCCTATGATCTTGATTCAACTTCAGGGTGATTCTAAACTTATTTATGGGTCCAAATCAAACTTCTTACATCGTGATTCGTTATGGTTTTATTACTATTAAGAAGAAATTGCCAACTCTCCAAACAGAGCAAACTGGAATCACTTCGGTTAAAAGTGGGATAACTTCTTCATCATAACTCCAATGATCTTGATTCAACTTCAGGGTGATTCTACATTGATTTATGAGTCCAAATCAAGCTTCTTACATCGTGATTCATTCTGGTTTTATTAGTATCAAGAAGAAATTGCCAAATCTTCAAACAGGATAAACTGGAATCACTTCGGTTAAAAGTGGGATACCTTCTTCATCATAACTCCTATGATCTTGATTAAACTTTAGGGTGATTCTAATCTGATTAATGAGTCCAAATCAAGCTTCTTACATCTTGATTCATTCTGGTTTTATTAGTATCAAGAAGAAATTGCCAAATCTCCAAACAGCTAAACTGGATTCACTTCGGTTAAAAGTGGGATAACTTCTTCATCATAACTCCTATGATATTGATTCAAATTCAGGAAGATCAACACTAATTTATGAGTACAAATCAAGATTCTTACATCTTGATTCATTATGGTTTGATTAGAATCAACAAGAAATTTCCAACTCTCTAAACATGGTAAACTGGAATCACTTTGGTTAAAAGTGGGATAACTTCTTCATCATAACTCCAATGATATTGATTCAACTTCAGGGTGATTCTACACTGATTTTAGAGTTCAAATCAAGCTTCTTACATCGTGATTCATTATGGTTTGATTAGAATCAAGAAGAAATTACCAAATCTCCAAACAGGGTAAATTAGAATCACTTCGGTTAAAAGTTCAATAACTTCTTTATCATAAGTAAAATGATATTGATTCAACATCAGGATGATTCTGCACTGATTTATGAGTCCAAATCAAGCTTTTTACATCGTGATTCATTCTGGTTTGATTAGAATCAAGAAGAAATTACCAAATCTCTAAACAAGGTAAATTGGAGTCACTTCGGTTAAAAGTGGGATAACTTCTTCATCATAACTCCTATGATATTGATTCAACTTCAGGGTGATTATCCACTGATTTATGAGTCCAAATCAAGATTCTTACATCTTGATTCATTATGGTTTGATTAGAATCAAGAAGAAATTGCATACTCTCCAAACAGGGCAAACTGGAATCACTTCGGTTAAAAGTGGAATAACTTCTTCATCATAACTCCTATGATCTTGATACAACTTCAGGGTGATTATACACTGATTTATGAGTCCAAATCAAGCTTCTTACATCGTGATTCATTCTGGTTTTATTAGTATCAACAAGAAATTGCCAAATCTCCAAACAGGGTAAACTGGAATCACTTCGGTTAAAAGTGGGATAACTTCTTCATCATAACTCCTATGATCTTGATTAAACTTCAGGGTGATTCTAAACTGATTAATGAGTCCAAATCAAGCTTCTTACATCGTGATTCATTCTGGTTTTATTAATATCAAGAAGAAATTGCCAAATCTCCAAACAGGGTAAACTGGATTCACTTCGGTTAAAAGTGGGATAACTTCTCCATCATAACTCCTATGATATTGATTTAGCTTAAGGGTGATTATCCACTGATTTATGAGTCCAAATCAAGCTTCTTCAATCGTGATTCATTCTGGTTTGATTTGAATCAAGAAGAAATTGCCAAATCTCCAAACAAGGTAAACTTGAATCACTTCGGTTAAAAGTGGGATAACTTCTTCATCATAACTCCTATGATATTGATTCAACTTCAGGGTGATTTACACGGATTTATGAGTCCAAATTAAGCTTCTTACATTGTGATTCATTCTGGTTTTATTAGTATCAAGAATAAATTGTCATTTCTTCAAACAGGGTAAACTGGAATCACTTCGATTAAAAGTGAGATAACTTCTTCATCATAACTCATATGATATTGATTCAACTTCAGGGTTATTTACACTAATTTATGAGTACAAATCAAGCTTCTTACATCGTGATTCATTCTGGTTTGATTTGAATCAAGAAGAAATTGCCAAATCTCCAAATAGGGTAAACTGGAATCACTTCGGTTAAAAGTGGAATATCTTCTTCATCATAAGTCCAATGATATTGATTCAACTTCAGGATGATTCTGCACTGATTTATGAATCCAAATCAAGATTGTTACATCTTGATACATTCTGGTTTGCTTAGAATCAAGAAGAAATTGTCAAATCTCCAAACAGGGTAAACTGGATTCACTTCGGTTAAAAGTGGGATAACTTCCTTATCATAACTCCAATGATATTGATTCAACTTCAGGGTAATTCTATACTGATTTATGAGTTCAAATCAAGTTTCTTACATCGTGACTCATTCTAGTTTTATTAATATCAAGAATAAATTGCCAAATATCCAAACAGGGTAAACTGGATTTACTTCGGTTAAAAGTGGGATAACTTCTTCATCATAACTCCTATGATATTGATTCAACTTCAGGGTGATTTACACTGATATATGAGTACAAATTAAGCTTCTTACATCGTGATTCATTCTGGTTTGATTTGAATCAAGAATAAATTGCCCAAATCTCCAAACAGGGTAAACTGGAATAACTTCGGTTAAAAGTGGGATAACTTCTTCATAATAACTCCTATGATATTGATTCAACTTCAGGGTGATTATCCACTGATTTATGAGTCCAAATCAAGATTCTTACATCTTGATTCATTATGGTTTGATTAGAATCAAGAAGAAATTGCAAACTCTCCAAACAGGACAAACTGGAATCACTTCGGTTAAAAGTGGGATAACTTCTTCATCATAACTCCTATGATCTTGATTCAACTTCAGGGTGATTCTACACTGATTAATGAGTCCAAATCAAGATTCTTACATCGTGATTCATTCTGGTTTTATTAGTATCAAGAAGAAATTGCCAAATCTCCAAACAGGGTAAACTGGAATCACTTCGGTTAAAAGTTGAATAACTTCTAAATCATAAGTCTAATGATATTGATTCAACTTCAGGATTATTCTGCACTGATTTATGAGTCCAAATAAAGCTTCTTACATCGTGATTCATTCTGGTTTGATTAGAATCAAGAAGAAATTGCCAAATCTCCAAACAAGGTAAATTGGAGTCACTTCGGCTAAAAGTGGGATAACTTCTTCATCTTAACTCCAATGATATTGATTCAACTTCAGGGTGATTCTACACTGATTTTTGATTTCAAATCAATCTTCTTACATCGTGATTCATTCTGGTTTGATTGGAATCAAGAAGAAATTGCCAAATCTCCAAACAGGGTAAACTAGAATCACTTCGGTTAAAGTTGAATAACTTCTTCATCATAAGTCCAATGATATTGATTCAACTTCAGGATGATTCTGCACTGATTTATGAGTCCAAATCAAGCTTCTTACATCGTGATTCATTCTGGTTTGATTAGAATCAAGAAGAAATTGCCAAATCTCCAAACAAGGTAAATTGTAGTCAGTTCAGTTAAAAGTGGGATAACTTCTTCATCATAACTCCTATGATCTTGATTCAATTTCAGGGTGATTCTAAACTTATTAATGAGTCCAAATCAAACTTCTTACATCGTGATTCGTTCTGGTTTTATTAGTATCAAGAAGAAATTGCCAACTCTCCAAACAGGGCAAACTGAAATCACTTCGGTTAAAAGTGGGATAACTTCTTCATCATAACTCCAATGATCTTGATTCAACTTCAGGGTGATTCTACACTGATTTATGAGTCCAAATCAAGCTTCTTACATCGTGATTCATTCTGGTTTTATTAGTATCAAAAAAAAATTGCCAAATCTCCAAACAGGGTAAAATTGAATCACTTCGGTTAAAAGTGGGATAACTTCTTCATCATAACTCCTATAATATTGATTCAACTTCAGGGTGATTTACACGGATTTATGAGTCCAAATCAAGCTTCTTACATCGTGATTCATTCTGGTTTTATTAGTATCAAGAATAAATTGTCAAATCTCCAAACAGGGTAAACTGGAATCACTTCGATTAAAAGTGGGATAACTTCTTCATCATAACTCCTATGATATTGATTCAACTTCAGGGTTATTTACACTAATTTATGAGTACAAATCAAGCTTCTTACATCGTGATTCATTCTGGTTTGATTTGAATCAAGAAGAAATTGCCAAATCTCCAAATAGGGTAAACTGGAATCACTTCGGTTAAAAGTGGAATATCTTCTTCATCATAAGTCCAATGATATTGATTCAACTTCAGGATGATTCTACCCTGATTTATGAGTCCAAATCAAGATTCTTACATCTTGATTCATTCTGGTTTTATTAGTATCAAGAAGAAATTGCCAACTCTCCAAACAGGGCAAACTGGAATCACTTCGGGTAAAAGTGGGATAACTTCTTCATCATAACTCCTATGATCTTGATTCAACTTCAGGGTGATTCTACACGGATTTATGAGTCCAAATCAAGCTTCTTACATCGTGATTCATTCTGGTTTTATTAGTATCAAGAATAAATTGCCAAATCTCCAAACAGGGTAAACTGGAATCACTTCGGTTAAAAGTGGGATAACTTCTTCATCATAACTCCTATGATATTGATTCAACTTCAAGGTGATTTACACTAATTTATGAGTACATATCAAGCTTCTTACATCGTGATTCATTCTGGTTTGATTTGAATCAAGAAGAAATTGCAAACTCTCCAAACAGGATAAACTGGAATCATTTTGGTTAAAAGTGGGATAACTTCTTCATCATAACTCCAATGATATTGATTCAACTTCAGGGTGATTCTACACTGATTTTTGAGTTCAAATCAAGCTTCTTACATCGTGATTCATTCTGGTTTTATTAGAATCAAGAAAAAATTGCCAAATCTCCAAACAGGGTAAACTAGAATCACTTCGGTTAAAAGTTGAATAACTTCTTCATCATAAGTCCAATGATATTGATTCAACTTCAGGATGATTATGCACTGATTTATGAGTCCAAATCAAGCTTCTTACATCGTGATTCATTCTGGTTTGATTAGAATCAAGAAGAAATTGCCAAATCTCCAAACAAGGTAAATTGTAGTCAGTCGGTTAAAAGTGGGATAACTTCTTCATCATAACTCCTATGATATTGATTCAACTTCAGGGTGATTCTAAACTTATTTATGAGTCCAAATCAAACTTCTTACATCGTGATTCGTTATGGTTTTATTACTATTAAGAAGAAATTGCCAACTCGCCAAACAGAGCAAACTGGAATCACTTCGGTTAAAAGTGAGATAACTTCTTCATCATAACTCCAATGATCTTGATTCAACTTCAGGGTGATTCTACATTGATTTATGAGTCCAAATCAAGCTTCTTACATCGTGATTCATTCTGGTTTTATTAGTATCAAGAAGAAATTGCCAAATCTCCAAACAGGATAAACTGGAATCACTTCGGTTAAAAGTGGGATACCTTCTTCATCATAACTCCTATGATCTTGATTAAACTTTAGGGTGATTCTAATCTGATTAATGAGTCCAAATCAAGCTTCTTACATCGTGATTCATTCTGGTTTTATTAGTATCAAGAAGAAATTGCCAAATCTCCAAACAGGTAAACTGGATTCACTTCGGTTAAAAGTGGGATAACTTCTTCATCATAACTCCTATGATATTGATTCAAATTCAGGAAGATTAACACTAATTTATGAGTACAAATCAAGCTTCTTACATCTTGATTCATTATGGTTTGATTAGAATCAACAAGAAATTTCCCAACTCTCTAAACATGGTAAACTGGAATCACTTTGGTTAAAAGTGGGATAACTTCTTCATCATAACTCCAATGATATTGATTCAACTTCAGGGTGATTCTACACTGATTTTAGAGTTCAAATCAAGCTTCTTACATAGTGATTCATTATGGTTTGATTAGAATCAAGAAGAAATTACCAAATCTCCAAACAGGGTAAATTAGAATCACTTCGGTTAAAAGTTCAATAACTTCTTCATCATAAGTAAAATGATATTGATTCAACATCAGGATGATTCTGCACTGATTTATGAGTCCAAATCAAAGCTTCTTACATCGTGATTCATTCTGGTTTGATTAGAATCAAGAAGAAATTGCCAAATCTCAAAACAAGGTAAATTGGAGTCACTTCGGTTAAAAGTGGGATAACTTCTTCATCATAACTCCTATGATATTGATTCAACTTCAAGGTGATTTACACTGATTTATGAGTACAAATCAAGCTTCTTACATCGTGATTCATTCTGGTTTGGTTTGAATCAAGAAGAAATTGCAAACTCTCCAAACAGGATAAACTGGAATCACTTTGGTTAAAAGTGGGAGAACTTCTTCATCATAACTCCAATGATATTGATTCAACTTCAGGGTGATTCTACACTGATTTTGAGTTCAAATCAAGCTTCTTACATCGTGATTCATTCTGGTTTTATTAGAATCAAGACGAAATTGCCAAATCTCCAAACCAGGGTAAACTAGAATCACTTCGGTTAAAAGTTGAATAACTTCTTCATCATAAGTCCAATGATATTTATTCAACTTCAGGATGATTATGCCCTGATTTATTAGTAAAAATCAAGCTTCTTACATCGTGATTCATTCTGGTTTTATTAGAATCAAGAAGAAATTGCCAAATCTCCAACAAGGTAAATTGTAGTCAGTCGGTTAAAAGTGGGATAACTTCTTCATCATAACTCCTATGATCTTGATTCAACTTCAGGGTGATTCTAAACTTATTTATGAGTCCAAATCAAACTTCTTACATCGTGATTCGTTATGGTTTTATTACTATTAAGAAGAAATTGCCAACTCTCCAAACAGAGCAAACTGGAATCACTTCGGTTAAAAGTGGGATAACTTCTTCATCATAACTCCTATGATCTTGATTCAACTTCAGGGTGATTCTACATTGATTTATGAGTCCAAATCAAGCTTCTTACATCGTGATTCATTCTGGTTTTATTAGTATCAAGAAGAAATTGCCAAATCTCCAAACAGGATAAACTGGAATCACTTCGGTTAAAGTGGGATACCTTCTTCATCATAACTCTATGGATCTTGATTAAACTTTAGGGTGATTCTAATCTGATTAATGAGTCCAAATCAAGCTTCTTACATCGTGATTCATTCTGGTTTTATTAGTATCAAGAAGAAATTGCCAAATCTCCAAACAGGTAAACTGGATTCACTTTGGTTAAAAGTGGGATAACTTCTTCATCATAACTCCTATGATATTGATTCAACTTCAGGGTGATTTACACTGATTTATGAGTCCAAATCAAAGCTTCTTACATCGTGATTCATTCTGGTTTTATTAGAATCAAGAAGAAATTGCCAAATCTCCAAAAAGGGTAAACTGGAATCACTTCGGTTAAAAGTGTGGATAACTTCTTCATCATAACTCCTATGATATTGATTCAACTTCAGGGTGATTATCCACTGATTTATGAGTCCAAATCAAGCTTCTTACATCTGATTCATTCTGGTTTTGATTATAATCAAGAAGAAATTGCCAAATCTCCAAACATGGTAAACTGGAATCACTTCGGTTAAAAGTGGGATAACTTCTTCATCATAACTCCTATGATATTGATTCAACTTCAGGGATGATTCTCCACTGATTTATGAGTCCAAATCAAGCTTCTTACATCGTGATTCATTCTGGTTTTGATTAGTATCAAGAAGAAATTGCCAAATCTCCAAACAGGGTAAACTGGAATCACTTCGGTTAAAAGTGGGATAACTTCTTCATCATAACTCCTATGATATTGATTCAACTTCAGGGTGATTAGTCCACTGATTTATGAGTCCAAATCAAAGCTTCTTACATCGTTGATTCATTCTGGTTTTATTAGTATCAAGAAGAAATTGTCAATTCTCCAAACAGGGTAACTGGAATCACTTCGGTTAAAAGTGGGATAACTTCTTCATCATAACTCCAATGATATTGATTCAACTTCAGGGTGATTCTGCCTGATTTATGATTCAAATCAAGCTTCTTACATCGTGATTCATTCTGGTTTTATTAGTATCAAGAAGAAATTGCGAATCTCCAAACAAGGTAAACTGGAGTCACTTCGGTTAAAGTGGGATAACTTCTTTCATCATAACTCCTATGATATTGATTCAACTTCAGGGTGATTATCTAAACTGATTTAATGAGTCAAATCAAGCTTCTTACATCGTTGATTCATTCTGGTTTTATTAGTATCAAAGAAGAAATTGCCCAACTCTCCAAACAGGGTAAACTGGAATCACTTCGGTAAAGTGGGATAACTTCTTCATCATAACTCCTATGAATATTGATTCAACTTCAGGGTGATTCTACACTGATTTATGAGTCCAAATCAAGCTTCTTACATCGTGATTCATTCTGGTTTGATTAGAATCAAAAAAGAAATTGCCAAATCTCCAAAAAGGGTAAACTGGAATCACTTCGGTTAAAAGTGGGATAACTTCTTCATCATAACTCCTATGATATTGATTCAACTTCAGGGTGATTATCCACTGATTTATGAGTCCAAATCAAGCTTCTTACATCTTGATTCATTCTGGTTTGATTAGTATCAAGAAGAAATTGCCAAATCTCCAAACAGGGTAAACTGGAATCACTTCGGTTAAAAGTGGGATAACTTCTTCATCATAACTCCTATGATCTTGATTCAACTTCAGGGTGATTCTACACTGATTTATGAGTCCAAATCAAGCTTCTTACATCGTGATTCATTCTGGTTTTATTAGTATCAAGAAGAAATTGCCAAATCTCCAAAAAGGGTAAACTGGATCACTTCGGTTAAAAGTGGGATAACTTCTTCATCATAACTCCTATGATATTGATTCAACTTCAGGGTGATTATCACTGATTTATGAGTCCAAATCAAGCTTCTTACATCGTGATTCATTCTGGTTTTATTAGTATCTAAGAAGAATATTGTCAAATCTGCCAACAGGGTAAACTGGAATCACTTCGGTTGAAAGTGGGATAACTTCTTCATCATAATTCCTATGATATTGATTCAAGTTCAGTCTGATTTACCACTGATTTTTCTGTCCAAATGAAGCTTCTTTCATCATGATTCATTCTGGTCTGATTAGAATCAATAAGAAATTGTCAAATTTCCAAACAGAGTAAACTAAAATCACTTCAGTTGAAATTTGGATAACTTCTTCATCATACCACGTATGATATTGATTCAACATGAGGGTGATTCTCCACTGATTTATGAGTCAAAATAAAGCTTCTGACATCGTGATTCATTCTGGTTTTATTAGAATCAAGAACAAATTGTCAAATCTCCAATCAAGGTAAACTGGAATCACTTCGGTTGAAAGTTGGATAACTTCTTCATCATAACTCGTATGATATTGATTCAACATCAGGGTCATTCTCGACGGATTTACTAGTCAAAATCAAGCTTCTAACATCGTGATTCATTTTGGATTTACTAGAATCAATAGCAAATTGTCAAATCTCCAAACACGGTAATCTGGAATTACTTCGGTTCAAAGTGAGATAACTTCTTCATAGTAACTCCTATGATATTGATACAACTTCAGGGTGATTAGCCACTGATTTGTGTGTCCAAATGAAGCTTCTTAAATCGTTATTCCATCTAGTTTGATTAGAATCAATAAGAACTTATCAAATCTCCTAACAGAGTAAACTATAATAACTTCGGTTGAAAGTGGGATAACTTCTTCATCATAACTCGTATGATATTGATTTAACATCCGGGTGATTCTCCACTGATTTTGAGTCAAAATCAAACTGCTGACATCGTGATTCATTTTGGTTTTATTAGAATCAAGAACAAATTACCAAATCTCCAAATTTCACTTTGGTTGAAATTGGGATAACTTCTTCATCATAACTCCTATGATATTGTTTCAACATGTGGGTGATTCTCCACTGATTTATGAGTCAAAACAGTCTTCTCACATCGTGATTCATTCTGCTTTTATTAGAATCAAAATCAAATTGCCAAATGTCCAAACAGAGTAATCTGGTATCACTTCGGTTGAAAGTGGGATAACTTCTTCATCATAACTCCCATGATATTGATTCAACTTCAGGGTGATTAGCCACTTATTTGTTTGGCCAAATGAAGCTTCTTACATCGTGATTCATTCTAGTATGATCAGAATTAATAAGTAATTATCAAATCTCCAAAGAAAGTAAACTAGAATCACTTCAGTTGAAAGTGGGATAACTTCTTTATCATAACTCGTATGATATTCATTCAACATCATAGTGGTTCTCCACTGAATTATTAGTCAAAATAAAGCTTCTGACATCTTGATCCATTCTGATTTTATTAGAATCAAGAACAAATTGCCAAATCTCTAAACAGGGTAAACTGGAATCACTTCGGTTGAAAGTGGGATAACTTCTTCATCATAATTCCTATGATATTGATTTAACTTTAGTATGATATACCACTGATTTTTGTGTCCAAATAAAGATTATTTCATCGTGATTCATTTTGGTTTGATTAGAATCAACAAGAAATTGTCAAATCTTCAAACAGAATAAGCTAGAATAACTTCGGTTGAAAGTGGGTTAAGTTCTTCATCATAACTCGTATGATATTTATTCAACATCAGAGTGATTCTCCACTTATTTATGAGTCAAAATCAAGCTTCTGACATCGTGATTCATTTTGCTATGATTAGAATCAATAAGAAATTGTCAAATCTCCAAACAAAGTAAACTAGAATCACTTCGGTTGAAAGTGGGATAACTTCTTCATCATAACTCGTACGATATTGATTCAACATTAGGGTGATTCTCCACTGATTTATGAGTCAAAATCAAGCTTCTCACATCGTGATTCATTTTGGTTTTATTATAATCAAGAATAAATTTCCAAATCTCCAAACAAGGTAATCTGGAATTACTTAGGTTGAAAGTGGGAGAATTTGGATAGAATCAAAAACAAGGTAATCTTCATAATAACTCCTATGATATTGATACAACTTCAGGGTGATTAACCACTGATTTTTGTGTCCAAATGAAGCTTCTTAAATCGTGATTCATTCTAATTTGGATAGAATCAATAAGAAATTGTCAAATCTCCAAACATAGTAAACTAGAATCACTTCGGTTAAAAGTGGGAGAATTTTTCATCATAACTAGTATGATATTGATTCAACATCAGGGTGATTCTCCACATATTTATGAGTCATGATCAAGCTTGTGACATCGTGATTTATTCTGGTTTTATTAGAATCAAGAACAAATTACCACATCTCTAAAGAGGGTAAACTGGAATCACTTCGGTTGAAAGTGAGATAACTTATTCATCATAACTCCTATGATATTGATTTAAGTTCAGGGTGATTAACCACTTATTTTTTGTCCAAATGAAGATTCTTACATCGTGATTCATTCTGGTATGATTAGAAACAATAAGAACTTGTCAAATCTTCACACAGAGTAAAGTAGAAAAACTTTGGTTGAAAGTGGGATAACTTCTTCATCATAACAAGTATGATATTGATTCAACATCAGGGAGATTCTCCACTGATTTTTGAGTCAAAATTAAGCTTCTGACATCGTGATTCATTCTGGTTTTATTAGAATTAAGAACAAATTGCCAAATATCCAAACATGGTAAACTGGAATCACTTCGGTTGAACGTGGGATAACTTCTTCATCATAAATCCTATGATATTGATTCAACTTCAGGGTGATTAGCCACTGATTTGTGTGTCTAAATGAAGTTTCTTACATCATGATTCTGATGTGATCATGGACCAGTGCAACACGAAAGATGATGTAACCCGGAATGCACCCATGGACCAACCAGCTATTGAAGATGCCTTAGTCATTCCAGAAAGTCCGATGACTCGTTCCAGAACTAAGAAACTAAATGGAGCCATTGGAGGATTACATAGACTATTATGGAAACAAGTAGAAGGTCTTGGAAAAAGCTTGATGATCCGAGAGACCTTGATCACCATTCAAGCTATCTCCTCATCTAGCCGAATTAGTACTTAGGCAAGTACTTGTGTGTGCTCTTTTCCTTGCTCTTGTTTTTGTCCCAAAGACGTTTTCCGGAGGAAGGTTTTTAACGAGGCCACAAGCTGCTTTACACATCACCTAGGTGCTAATATCGGTCCAAGCCTAAGAAGACTACTCTATCTATTTACCTTCTGTTATGTTTTAGTCTATAGTTTCTATGTTATGTTATTCTCGAAACCTAAGGGCATATTCATTGGTTTCTCTATTTAAGCGCTTGTAAACTGTCATTCTGAATCAAGCAGTCTTTTATCAAAAACCTTTTGTCTACTCTTTCTCTCTTCTTTGTTGAGTGCAAGAGCTTGCTCGTGATTCATATCTAGCGTCTAAGGGTTCTAGTTTGGTGTGTCATATCTGATCTAGTTCCTAGGAGTATCAATGAGTCCATCCGCATCTCTTTGTGTCACCAATCGATCCACAAAACTTGATAAACTTGAGTCTTTGATTCGTTTATGCAAGGATGTATCTCATCTGATCCAGAGCAACATCCTAGGGTCATATTTAGTGGTATCAGAGCATCTCTGGATAGGGAAGTTCTCGATCTCTCTTTGGTTTCAAGTCGAACTCTTTGAGTTCTCATATAACCATTGATCGATCTGTGTGTTTTGTTGTTGTTTCTCGTATAATCTAAACATATTTTCATCTGATATTGATCCATCTGTGTTGAATCCTGATAGATCTAAATGTTCTTACCATATTTTGATTCAAACTAAACTGATCCGTGTGAAAGAAGTAATCAAATCGAAAGATCTGTTGAATCACTTGCGATAGAAGTTGTTTGTTTTGGTTCTGTGATTAGATCTGTTCTTATTCATATTGGATTCTTATTTCATAAACCTTAAACTGATTAATCTGATCTGAAGTTTCTCGATTGATTTCTCTGAGCCATGATCTACAAGTTTGTTCTTTTGAACCTTTGAAAACCTGGTTTTATTTCGATTATTCAATCTATTTGAATTCTCTTGGACAACTTACTTGTTTAGGTAATTTCTG
The DNA here is from genome assembly GCA_905132885.1 of Moricandia moricandioides. NCBI lineage: Eukaryota > Viridiplantae > Streptophyta > Magnoliopsida > Brassicales > Brassicaceae > Moricandia > Moricandia moricandioides. The sequence continues at coordinate 39,033 of CAJHQQ010002227.1, forward strand.
ATTCAGGTACCATGATGAACGAGTCAGAGGAGGAAGCAGAACTAGTAAGGAAGAACAAGCTACTGAGGGATCAGATGACTCAGCAACTAAGCCAAACAATGATCTCCACGGTTGCTGATATGATTAAGAATAGTATAAGGGAGATCCGTGATGAACTGAGGCAAGAGATGAGGCAGGCTACTGGTCAGGGTCACAGCAATGAACCTATAAGAGAAAGAGTTAACCAAACTAAACAAGAACCAGAGGAATCTAGGAGAAACCAGCGTGAGCATGCTGGGTCACAAGAGACTGACAACTACTATGAAAGCAATCATAGTTCTTCTTCTAGAGACAGCCGGAGGAGGCAGAGACGTGATCAAGAGGGAAGGAGACATCAACGTGATGATCTTGCTGGGCTCACGCTAAAGATACCTCTCTTGTGAGGATGAAATCTTGTGTGATGTGTTACCAATGGAAGCTAGTCACATTCTCCTGGGGAGACCATGGCAATCAGATAGACGTGTGATACATGATGGCTATACCAACAAGCATTCATTTGAGTTTAAGGGAAAGAAGACTGTGTTGGTACCTCTAACTCCTAAAGATGTGCAACAAGATCAACTCCAGCTTCAAAAGAAGAAAGAGATCGACCTTAAACCTGATCAAAACAAGTAGCATAACTTCTATGCCAAACAGGGAGACATCAAAAGAACTTTTTACTCTCATCATTCGGTTATAATGTTTTTGTAACATCCTGAGTTGTGATATGTAAAAAGGATTAAGAGAATTGATTTGGTTACCTATGTCACCAAAGTTGACTTACCTTTTCCGTCACACATCCATTTAGAACTGCAGGGTTAAGCGTGCTTATGCTGGAGTAGTGAAAGGTTGGGTGACCTATCGGGAAGTGATTCGCGATACCGTGTGAGTGAGGCCAAAACACGGGGAAAGGTCGGCTGGTGATTGCAGGGACAGTAAACAATGATTTCGAACCTTGGAAAATTTACGCACCGACCGTTGGAACTGGATGGGGCCCACAGGCCGAGAGAGCAGACGTGGGTGGCCCATTAGCCGTGGGCAGTCGGGGCGTTACAAGTGGTATCAGAGCTGGTTATCCATCTCGGTTCTGACCCGAGAGGCGTCTTGAGACCTATCGTGGGGCGCAACAAGGGCGTTGCGTTCTTTGATAGAGGGTGAATTGTAACATCCCGAGTTGTGATATGTGAAAAGGATTAAGAGAATTGATTTGGCTACCTATGTCACCAAAGTTGACTTACCTTTTCCGTCACACATCCGTTTAGAACTCCAGGCTTAAGTGTGCATATGCTGGAGTAGTGAAAGGATGGGTGACCTATCGGGAAGTGATTCGCGATACCGTGTGAGTGAGGCAAAATATGGGGAAAGGTCGGGTGGTGATTGCAGGGACAATAAACAATGATTTCGAGCCTTGGAAAATTTACGCACCGACAGTTAGAACGGGATGGAGCCCACGGGGGCCAAGAGAGTGGATGTGGGTGGCCCATTAGCCGTGGGCATTTGGGGTGTTAAAGTTCGTTTATAAGGAATCACTTCTAACCATAACTGATCTAGTACCGGATTACCCGAGTGAACTTGTTTCCTTGTACAGGAGTACGAAGATGTGTTTCCAAATGATCATCCTACTGGTTTACCACCTATACATGGGATTGAACACCAAATATACTTTTTTCCTGGATCAACACTTCCAAATCGTCCAGCATACAGAACTAATCCAGTGGAGACCAAGGAATTGCAAAGACAAGTTGAGGAGCTGATGGAAAAGAGGCATATCAGAGAGAGTTTGAGTCCATTTGCAGTTCCAGTTCTTCTTGTGCCTAAGAAAGATGGTAGCTGGCGCATGTGTGTTGATTGTAGAGCAATCAACAACATAACAATGAAGTATCGCCATCCCATTCATAGATTAGATGATATGCTTGATGAATTGCATTGTTCTTGCATCTTTTCTAATATAGACTTAAGGAGTGGCTATCACCAAATTAGGATGAAAGAAGTTGATGAATGGAAAACTGCATTTAAAATTAAGCATGGATTATATGAATGGTTAGTTATGCCATTCGGATTAACATATGCACCTAGTACATTCATGAGACTGATGAATTATGTGCTTAGATCATTCATAGGTATTTTTGTTGTAGTATACTTTGATGACATTTTAGTCTACAGCAAGAACATTAGTGATCATATAGAGCATCTTAGGTCAGTTCTTGATGTGTTGAGAGGAGAAAAGTTTTATGCTAACTTGAAGAAATGCACCTTTTGTACAGATAACTTGGTCTTTTTAGGTTTTGTTGTGAATGCAGATGGTGTAAAGGTTGATCAGGAGAAAGTGAGAGCTATTCAAGAATGGCCAAGCCCTAAGACAGTAGGGGAAGTAAGGAGTTTCCATGGACTTGCTGGTTTCTATAGACGCTTTGTGAAAGACTTCAGCACTATTGGAGCCCCCTAACTGAAGTAATCAAGAAGGATGTTGGATTTAAGTGGGGAGATGCACAAGAAACTGCTTTCCAAACCCTTAAAGAGAAACTTACTCAATCTCCTCTTCTTATACTTCATGACTTCTCTAAAACATTTGAAATGGAATGTGATGCTTCATGAATTGGTATTGGTGTTGTATTGATGCAGGATAGGAGACCTATTGCATACTTCAGTGAGAAGCTTGGAGGAGCTACTCTCAACTGTGCTACTTATGATACAGAGCTATACGCTTTGGTGAGAGCCTTACAAACATGGCAACACTATCTGTGGCCTAAAGAGTTTGTCATACATACTGATCATGAGTCCCTCAAGTACCTAAAAGGACAGAGTAAGCTTAGCAAGAGACACAGAAGATGGGTTGAATTTATTGAGACATTTCCCTATGTCATCAAACACAAAAAAAGGTAAAGAAAACATAGTTGCTGATGCACTATCTCGAAGGTATGTTCTCTTGACTACTATAGATGCTAAGTTACTAGGCTTTGAACAAATCAAAGGTATGTATGAGAATGATCCTGACTTCCAATTGCCAAATCTCCAAAAAGGGTAAACTGGAATCACCTTCGGTTGAAAGTGGGAGAACCTCTTTATCATAACTCCTATGATATTGATTCATATTCAGTGTGATTAGCCACTGATTTGAGTGTCCAAATAAAACTTCTTACATCGTGACTCATTCTGGTTTGATTAGAATCAATAAGAAATTGTCAAATCTTCAAACAGAGTAAACTAGAATAACTTCGGTTGAAAGTGGGATAACTTCTTCATCATAACTCGTATGATATTGATTCAACATCAAGGTGAATCTCCACTGATTTATGAGTCAAAATCAAACTTCTCACATCTTGATTCATTCTGTTTTTATTAGAATCAAGAACAAATTGCCAAATCTCTAAACAGAGTAATTTGGAATCATTTTGGTTGAAAGTAGGATAACTTCTTCATCATAACTCCTATGATATTGAATCAACTTAAAGATGATTAGACACTGATTTGTGTGTCAAAATGAAGCTTCTTACATCGTGATTCATTCTGGTTTGATTAGAATGAATAAGAAATTAATTATGAGTCAAAATCAAGCTTCTGACATCGTGATTCATTTTTTTTTTTCAGAATCAATAAGAAATTGTCAAATCTTCAAATAGAGTAAACTAGAATCACTTCGGTTGATAGTAAGATAACTTCTTCATCATAACTCGTATGATATTTATTCAACATCAAGGTGATTCTCCACTGATTTATGAATCAAAATCAATCTTCTGACATCGTGATTCATTTTAGTTTTCTTAGAATCTATAAGAAATTGTCAAATCTCCAAACAAAGTAAACTAGCATCACTTCGGTTGAAAGTGGGATAACTTCTTCATCATAACTCGTATGATATTGATTCAACATCAGGGTGATTCTCCACTGATTTATGAGTCAAAATCATGTTTCTGACCTTGTGATTAATTTTTTTTTTAGAATCAAGAACAAATTGCCAAATTTCCAAACAGGGTAATCTGGAATCACTTCGGTTAAAAGTGGGATAACTTCTTCAACATAAATCCTATGATATTGATTCAACTTCAGGGTGATTAGCCACTGATTTTTTTTGTTGAAATGAAGCTTCTTACATTGTGATTCATTCTGGTTTGATTAGAATCAATAAGAAATTGTCAAATCTCCAAACAGAGTAAACTAGAATAACTTCGGTTGAAAGTGGGATAACTTCTTAATCATAACTCGTATGATATTGATTCAACATGAGGGTGATTCTCCACTAATTTATGAGTCAAAATCAAGCTTCTGACATCGTGATTCATTCTGGTATGATTAGAATCAATAATGAAGTGTCAAATCTCTAAACAAAGTAAACTAGAATAACTTCGGTTGAAAATGGGATAACTTCTTAATCATAACTCGTATGATATTGATTCAACATGAGGGTGATTCTCCAATTATTTGTGAGTCAAAATCAAGCTTCTAACATCGTGATTCATTTTGTTTGTTTTTTAAGAATCAATAAGAAATTGTCAAATCTCCAAATAGAGTAAACTAGAATCACTTCGGTTGATAGTCAGATAACTTCGTCATCATAACTCGTATGATATTTATTCAACATCAGGGTGATTCTCCACTGATTTATGAATCAAAATCAATCTTCTGACATCGTGATTCATTTTGGTTTTCTTAGAATCAATAAGAAATTGTCAAATCTCCAAACAAAGTAAACTAGCATCACTTCGGTTGAAAGTAGGATAACTTCTTCATCATAACTCGTATGATATTGATTCAACATGAGGTTGATTCTCCACTGATTTATGAGTGAAAATCAAGCTGCTAACACCGTGGTTCATTCTGGTATGATTAGAATCAATAAGAAATTTTCAAATCTCCAAACAAAGTAAACTAGAATCACTTCGGTTGAAAGTGGGATAACTTCTTCATCATAACTCGTATGATATTTATTAAACATCAGGGTGATTCTCCACTGATTTATGAGCCAAAATAAAACTTCTGACCTCGTGATTCATTTTGGTTTATTTAGAATGAATAATAAATTGTCAGATCTCCAAACAAAGTAAACTAGAATCACTTCGCTTGAAAGTGAGATAACTTCTTCATCATAACTCCTATGATATTGATCAACTTCAGGGTGATTAGCCACTGATTTGAGTGTCCAAATGAAGCTTCTTAAATTGTGATTCATTCTTTTTTGATTAGAATCATTAAGAAATTGTCAAATCTCCAAACAAAGTAAAATAGAATCACTTTGGTTGAAAGTGGGATAACTTCTTCATCATAACTCGTATGATATTAATTCTACATCAGGATGATTCTCCACTGATTTATGAGTCGTGATCAAGCTTGTGACATCGTGATTCATTGTGGTTTTATTAGAATAAAGAACATATTGCCATATCTCCAAACATGATAAACTGGAACATATTGCCATATCTCCAATGATTTATGAGTCAAAATAGAGCTTTTCACATCGTGATTCATTCTGTTTTTATTAGAATCAAGAACATATTATCAAATCTCCAAACATGGTAATCTGGATTCATTTTGGTTGTAAGTGGGATAACTTCTTCATTATAACTCCTATGATATTGATTCAACTTCAGGGTGATTAGACACTGATTTGTGTGTCGAAATGAAGCTTCTTACGCCGTGATTCATTTTGGTTTTGACTGGAATAAATAATAAATTGTCAAATTTCCAAACAGAGTAAACTAGAATCACTTTGGGTTGAAAGTGGGATAACTTCTTCATCATAACTCGTATGATATTGATTCAACATCAGGGTGATACTCCCCCGATTAATGAATCAAAATCAAGCTTCCGACCTCATGATTCCTTCTGGTTTTATTAGAATCAAGAACAAATCTCCAAATCTCCAAACAGGATAAACTAAAATCACTTCGGTTGAAAGTTGGATAACTTCTTCATCATAACTCCAATGATATTGATTTAACTTCAGGGTGATTAAGCACTGATTTGTGTGTCCAAATGAAGCTTGTTACATCGTGATTCATTCTGGTTTGACTAGAATTAATAATAAATTGTCAAATTTCCAAAGAGAGTAAACTAGAATCACTTTGGGTTGAAAGTGTGATAATTTCTTCATCATAACTCGTATGATATCGATTCCACATGAGGGTGATTCTCCACTTATTTATGAGTCAAAAATCAAGCTTTTCACATCCTGATTCATTTTGATTTTATTAGAATCAAGAACAAATTGCCAAATCTCCAAACATGGTAATCTTCAACCACTTCGGTTTAAAGTGGGATAACTTCTTCATCATAACTCGTATGATATTGATTCAACTTCAAGGTGATTAGCCACTGATTTAAGTGTCCAAATGAAGCTTCTTACATCGTGATTTATTCTGTTTTGATTAGAATTAATAAGAAATTGTCAAATCTCCAAACAGAGTAAACTAGAATAACTTCGGTTGAAAATGGGATAACTTCTTCATCATAACTCCTATGATATTGATTTAACTTCAGGGTGATTAACCACTGATTTGTGTGTCCAAATGAAGCTTCTTACATCGTGATTCATTCTGTTTTGACTAGAATTAATAATAAATTGTCAAATTTCCAAAGACAGTAAACTATAATCACTTTGGGTTGAAAGTGGGATAATTTCTTCATCATAACTCGTATGATATTGATTCCACATGAGGGTGATTCTCCACTTATTTATTAGTCAAAAATAAAGCTTTTCACATCCTCATTCATTTTGATTTTATTAGAATCAAGAAGAAATTGTCAAATCTCCAAACATGGTAATCTTCAATCACTTCGGTTTAAAGTGGGATAACTTCTTCATCATAACTCGTAATATGATTCAACTTCAGGGTGATTAGCCACTGATTTAAGTGTCTAAATGAAGCTTCTTACATCGTGATTTATTCTGTTTTGGTTAGAATTAATAAGAAATTGTCGAATCTCCAAACAGAGTAAACTAGAATAACTTCGGTTGAAAATGGGATAACTTCTTCATAATAATTCGTATGATATTGATTCCACATGAGGGTGATTCTCCAATTATTTATGAGTCAAAATCAAGCTTCAGACATCGTGATTCATTTTGTTTATTATTTAGAATCAATAAGAAATTGTCAAATCGCCAAACAAAGTAAACTAGAATCACTTCGGTTGAAAGTGGGATAACTTCTTCATCATAACTCGTATGATATTAATTCAACATCAGGGTGATTCTCCACTGATTTATGAGTCAAAATCAAGCTTCTGACATCGTGATTCATTTTTTTTAAGAATCAAGAACATATTGCCATATCTCCAAACATGATAAACTAGAATCACTTCGGTTCAAAGTGGGATAACTTCTTCATCATAACTCCTATGATATTGATTCAACTTCAGGGTGATTACCAACTTATTTGTGTGTCCAAATGAAGCTTCTTACATCGTGATTCATTATGTTTGACTAGAATTAATAATAAATTGTCAAATTTCCAAAGAAAGTAAACTAGAATCACTTTGGGTTGAAAGTGGGATAATTTCTTCATCATAACTCGTGTGATATTGATTCCACATGAGGGTGATTCTCAACTTATTTATGAGTAAAAAATCAAGCTTTTCACATCCTGATTCATTTTAATTTTATTAGAATCAACAACAAATTTCCAAATCTCCAAACATGGTAATCTTCAATCACTTCGGTTTAAAGTGGGATAACTTCTTCATCATAACTCGTATGATATTGATTCAACTTCAGAGTGATTATCCACTGATTTAAGTGTCCAAATGAAGCTTCTTACATCTTTATTTATTCCGTTTTGATTAGAATTAATAAGAAATTGTCAAATCTCCAAACAGAGTAAACTAGAATAACTTCGGTTGAAAATGGGATAACTTCTTCATCATAACTCGAATGATATTGATTCCACATGAGGGTGATTCTCCAATTATTGATGAGTCAAAATCAAGCTGCTGACATCGTGATTCATTTTGTTTTTTTTTTTAGAATCAATAAAAAAATTTCAAATCTCCAAACAAAGTAAAGTCGAATCACTTCGGTTGAAAGTCGGATAACTTCTTCATCATAACTCGTATGATATTTATTCAACATCAGGGTGACTCTCCACTGATTTATGAGTCAAAATGAAGATTCTGCCATCGTGATTCATTTTGGTTTTCTTAGAATCAATAAGAAATTGTCAAATCTCCAAACAAAGTAAACTAGCATCACTTCGGTTGAAAGTAGGATAACTTCTTCATCATAACTCGTATGATATTGATTCAACATGAGGTTGATTCTCCACTGATTTATGAGTGAAAATCAAGCTGCTAACACCGTGGTTCATTCTGGTATGATTAGAATCAATAAGAAATTTTCAAATCTCCAAACAAAGTAAACTAGAATCACTTTAGTTGAAAGTGAGATAACTTCTTCATCATAACTTCTATTAAATTGATTCAACATCAGGGTGATTCTCCACTGATTTCTGAGTCATGATCAAGCTTGTGACATCATAATTCATTCTGGTTTTATTAGAATCAAGAACAAATTGCCAAACCTCTAAACAGGGTAATCTAGAATTATTTTGGTTGAAAGTGGGATAACTTCTTCATCACAACTACTATGATATTGATTTAACTTAGGGTAATTAGCCACTGATTTGTGTGTCCAAATTATGCTTCATACATCCTGATTCATTCTGGTTTGATTAGAATCAATAAGAAATTTTTAAATCTCCAAACAAAGTAAACTAAAATCACTTTAGTTGAAAGTGGGATAACTTCTTCATCATAAATTGCATGAAATTGATTCAACATCAGGGTGATTCTTCACTGATTTATGAGTCATGATCAAGCTTGTGACATCGTGATTCATTCTGGTTTTATTAAAATCAAGAACAAATTGCCACACCTCTAAACAGGGTAAACTGGAATCACTTCGGTTGAAAGTGGGATAACTTCTTCATCATAACTCCTATGATATTGATTCAACTTCAGGGTGATTATCCACCGATTTTTGTGTCCAAACGAAGCTTCTTACATCATTATTCATTCTGGTTTGATTAGAATCAATAAGAAATTGTCAAACCTCCAAACAGAGTAAACTAGAATCACTTCGGTTGAAAGTGGGATAACTACTTCATCATAACTCGTATCATATTGATTCAACGTCAGAGTGATTCTCCAATGATTTATGATTCAAAATCAAGCTTCTGACATCGTGATTCATTCTGGTTTTAGGACAATCAAGAAAAAATTGCCAAATATCCAAACAGGGTAAACTGGATTCGCTTCGGTTGAAATTGGATAATTTCTTCATCATAACTCCTATGATATTGATTCAACTTCAGGGTGATCAACCACTGATTTGGGTGTCCAAATGAAGCTTCTTACATCATGATTCATTCTGGTATGATTAGAATCAATAAGAAATTGCCAAATCTTCAAACATAGTAAACTAGAATAGCTTCGGTTGAAAGTGGGATAACTTCTTCATCATAACTCGTATGATATTGATTCAACATCAGGGTGATTCTGCACTGATTTATGAGTGAAAATCAAGCTTCTCACATCTTGATTCATTCTATTTCTATTAAAATCAAGAATAAATTGTCAAATCTCCAAACATGGTAATCTAGAATCATTTTGGTTGAAAGTGAGACAACTTCTTCATTACAACTTGATATTGATTCAACTTCAGGGTGATTAGACACTGATTTTTGTATCCAAATGAAGCTTCGTACATCTTGATTTATTCTGGTTTGATTAGAATCAATAAGAAATTGATAAATTTCCAAACAGACTAAACTAGAATCACTTCGGGTTGAAAGTGAGATAACTTCTTCATCATAACTCGTATGATATTGATTCAACATCAGGGTGATTCTCCACTGATTTATGATTTCTGACATTGTGATTCATTTTTTTTTTTTTAGAATCAAGAACAAATTGTCAAATCTCCAAACAGGGTAATCTGGAATCACTTCGGTTGAAAGTGGGATAACTTCTTCATTATAACTCCTATGATATTAATTCAACTTTAATGTGATTAGACACTTATTTGTGTTTCCAAATTAAGCTTATTATATTTTGATTCATTATGGTTTGATTAGAATCAATAAGAAATTGTCAAATCTCCAAACAGAGTAAACTAGAATCACTTCGGTTGAAAGTGGGATAACTTCTTCATCATTACTCGTATGATATTGATTCAACATGAGGGTGATTCTCCACTGATTTATGAGTCAAAATCAAGCTTCTCACATCGTGATTCATTCTGTTTTTATTAGAATCAAGAACAAATTTTCAAATCTCCAAAAATGGTAATTTGGAATCATTTTGGTTGAAAGTGGGATAACTTCTTCATCATAACTCGTATGATATTGATTCAACTTCAGGGTGATTATACACTGATTTATGAGTCCAAATCAAGCTTCTGACATCGTGATTCATTCTGGTTTGATTAGAATCAATAACCAATTTTCAAATCTCCAAAAATGGTAATTTGGAATCACTTCGGTTGAAAGTCAGATAACTTCTTCATTATAACTCGTATCATATTGATTCAACATCAGGGTAATTCTCCACTGATTTATGAGTCAAAATCAACCTTCTGACATCATGATTCATTTTTTTTTATTAGAATCAATAAGAAATTATCAAATCTCCAAACAAAGTAAACTAGAATCACTTCGGTCGAAAGTGGGATAACTTCTTCATCATAATTCCTATGATATTTATTCAACTTCACGGTGATTAACCACTGATTTGTGTGTCTAAACGAAGCTTCTTACATCCTGATTCATTCTGGTATTCTTAGAATCAATTAGAAATTGTCAAATCTCCAAACAAAGTAAACTAGAATCACTTCGGTTGAAAGTGGGATAACTTCTTCATCTTAACTCGTATGATATTGATTCAACATCAGGGTGATTCTCCGCTGATTTATGAGTCAAAATCAAGTTTCCCTCATGAATCATTTTGTTTTTTTTAGAATCAAGAACAAATTGCCAAATCTCCAAACAGAGTAATATGGAATAACTTCGGTTGAAAATGGAATAACCTATTTATCATAACTCCTATGATATTGATTCAGCTTCAGGGTGATTAGCCACTGACTTGAGTGTCCAAATGAAGATTCTTGCATTGTGATTCATTCTGGTTTGATTAGAATCAAGAACAAATTGCCAAATCTCCGAATAGAGTAAAATATAATCACTTCGGTTGAAAGAGGGATAACTTCTTCATCATAACTCGTATCATATTGATTCAACATCAGGGTGATTCTCCATTGATTTATGTGTAAAATTCAATCTTTTGACATCGTGATTCATTCTGGTTTTATAAGAATCAAGAACAAATTGCCAAATCTCCAAACAAGGTAAATTGGATTCACTTCGGTTGAAATTAGATAATTTCTTCATCATAACTCCTATGATATTGATTATACTTCAGGGTGATTAACCACTTATTTATGTGTCCAAACGAAGCTTCTTACATCGTGATTCATTCTGGTGTGATTAGAATCAATAAGAAATTGTCAAATCTTCAAACAGAGTAAACTAGAATAACTTCGGTTGAAATTGGGATAAAGTCTTCATCATAACTCGTATGATATTGATTAAACATCAGGGTGATTCTCCACTGGTTTATGAGTCAAAATCAAGCTTCTGACATCGTGCTTCATTCTGTTTTTATTTGAATCAAGAACAAATTACCAAATCTCCAAACAAGGTAATCTGGAATCACTTTGGTTGAAAGTGGGATAACTTCTTCATTATAACTACTATGATATTGATTCAACTTAAGGGTGATAAGACACTGATTTGTGTGTCCAGATGAAGCTTCTTACATCTTGACTCATTCTATTTTGATTAGAATCAATAAGAAATTGTCAACTTTCCAAACAGAGTAAACTAGAATCACTTTCGGTTGAAAGTGGGATAACTTCTTCATCATAACTCGTATGATATTGATTAAACATCAGGGTGAAACTCCACTGATTTATGAATCAAAATCAAGATTCTGACCTCGTGATTCCTTCTTGTTTTATTAGAATCAAGAACAAATTACCAAATCTCCAAACAGGGTAAACTGGAATCACTTCGGTTGAAAGTGGGATAACTTCTTCATGATAACTCGTATGATATTGATTCAACATGAGGGTGATTCTCCACTTATATATATGTCAAAATCAAGCTTCTGATATCGTGATTAATTCTAGTTTTATTAGAATCATGAACAAATTGTCAAATCTCCAAACAGGATTAACTGGAATCACTTCGGTTGAAAGTGGGATAACTTCTTCATCATAATTCCTATGATATTAATTCCTACATCGTGATTCATTCTGGTTTGATTAGAATCTATAAAAAATGTCAAATCTCCAAACAGAGTAAACTAGAATCACTTCGGTTGAAAGTGGGAGACATTCTTCATCATAACTTTTATGATATTGATTCAACATCAGGGTGATTCTCCACTGATTTATGAACCAAAATCAAGCTTTTAACATCATGATTCATTTTGATTTTATTAGAATCAAGAATAAATTACCAAATCTCCAAATAGGGTAATCTGGAATCACTTTGGTTGAAAGTAGGATAACTTCTTCATCATAACTCCTATGATATTGATTCAACTTCAGGGTGATTAACCACTAATTTGATTTTCAAAATGAAGCTTCTTACATTGTGATTCATTCTGGTTTGATTAGAATCAATAAGAAATTGTCAAATCTCCAAACAGAGTAAACTAGAATAACTTCGGTTGAAAGTGGGATAACTTCTTCATCATAATTCGTATGATGTATTTAACATGAGGATGATTCTCCAATTATTTATGAGTCATAATCAAGCTTCTGACATCGTGATTCATTTTGGTTTTATGAGAATCAATAAGAAATTATCAAATCTCCAAACAAAGTAAACTAAAATCACTTCGGTTGAAAGTCGGATAACTTCTTCATCCAAACTCGTATGATATTTATTCAACACCAGGGTGATTCTCCACTGATTTATGAGTCAAAATCAAGCTTCTGACATTGTGATTCATTTTGGTTTTAGTAGAATCAATAAGAAATTGTCAAATCTCCAAACAAAGTAAACTAGAATCACTTCGGTTGAAAATTGGATAACTTCTTCATCATAACTCGTATGATATTGATTCAACATCAAAGTGATTTTCCACTGATTTATGAGTCAAAATCAAGTTTCTGACATCGTGATTTATTCGGGTTTTATTAGAATCAAGAACAAATTGCCAAATCCCCAAACAGGGTAATCTGCAATCACTTCGGTCGAAAGTGGGATAACTTCTTCATTATAACTCCTATGATATTGATTCAACTTCAGAGTGGTTAGACAATTATTTTTATTTCCAAATGAAGCTTATTACATTGTGATTCATTCTGGTTTGATTAGAATCAATAAGAAATTGTCAAATCTTCAAACATAGTAAACTAGAATCACTTCGGTTGAAAGTGGCATAACTTCTTCATCAATACTCTTATGATATTGATTCAACATGAAGGCGATTCTCCACTGATTTATGAGTCAAAATCAAGCTTCTGACATCGTGATTCATTCTGGTTTTATTAGAATCAAGAACAAATTGCCAAATCTCCAAACATGGTAAACTGGAATCACTTCGATTGAAAGTGGGATAACTTCTTCATCATAACTCCTAAGATATTGATATTACTTCAGGATGATTAACCACTGATTTTTGTGTCCAGATGAATTTTCTTACATCGTGATTTATTCTGGTATGATTAGAATCACTGAGAATTTGTCAAATCTGCAAACAGAGTAAACTAGAATAACTTCGGTTGAAAGTGGGATAACTTCTTCATCATAACTCGTATGATATTGATTCAACATGAGGGTGATTCTCCACTTATTTATGAGTCAATATCAAGCTTCTGACATCGTGATTAATTCTGGTTTGATTAGAATCAATAATAAATTGTCAAATCTCCAAACAAAGTAAACGAGAATCACTTCGTTTGAAAGTTGGATAACTTCTTCATCATAACTCGTATGATATTGATTCAACATCAGAGCGATTCTCCACTAATTTATGAGTAAAAATCAAGTTTCTGACATCGTGATTCATTCTGGTTTTATTAGAATCAAGAACAAATTGTCAAATCTCCAAACAGGGTAAACTGGATTCACTTCGGTTGAAATTGGATAATTTCTTCATCATACCTCCTATGAGATTGATTCAACTTCAGGGTGATTAACCACTTATTTTTGTCTCCAAACGAAGCTTCTTACATCGTGATTCATTCTGGTATGATTAGAATCAATAAGAAATTGTCAAATCTTCAAACAGAATAAACTAGAATAACTTTGGTTAAAAGTGGGATAACTTCTTCATCATAACAAGTATGATATTGATTCAACATCAGGGTGATTCTCCACTGATTTATGAGTAAAAATCAAGCTTCTGATATCATGATTCATTCTGTTTTTATTTGAATCAAGAACAAGTTGCCAAATCTCCAAACAAGGTAATATGGAATCACTTTGGTTGAAAGTTGGATAACTTCTTCATTATAACTCCTATGATATTGATTCAACTTCAAGGTGATTAACCACTGATTTTTGTGTCCAAACGAAGCTTCTTACATTGTGATTCAGTCTGGTATGTTTAGAATCAATAAGAAATTATCAAATCTTCAAAATGTATAAACTAGAATAACTTCGGTTGAAAGTGGGATAACTTTTTCATCATAATTCCTATGATATTGGTTCAACTTCAGGATTATTAGCCACTTATTTGTGTGTCCTAACGAAACTTCTTACATCGTGATTCATTCTGGTTTGATTAGAATCAATAAAAAATTGTCAAATCTCCAAACAGAGTAAACTAGAATCACTTCGGTTGAAAGTGGGATAACTTCTTCATCATAACTCGTATGATATTGATTTAACATTATGGTGATTCTCCACTGATTTATGAGTCAAAATCAAGCTTTTCACATCTTGATTCATTTTGATTTTGATTAGAATCAAGAACAAATTGTCAATTCTCCAAACATGGTAATCTGGAATCACTTCGGTTGAAAGTGGGATAAGTTCTTCATCATAACTCCTATGATATTGATTCAACTTCAGGGTAATTAGCCACTGGTTTGAGTGTCCAAATAAAGCTTCTTACATCTTGATTCATTCTGCTTGAATTAGAATCAATAACAAATTGTCAAATCTCCAAAAAGAGTAAACTAGAATAACTGCGGTTGAAAGTGGGGTAACTTGTTCATCATAACTCGTATGATATTTGTGAGATTTGAGAGAAATAGAGAGAGATTCGACCAAGAAATGAAGAAACTGTCTCAAGAACATGAAGAATAGCAAGAGAGAGAGGAGAGCTTTTCTTGAGGAGATAGAGAGTTTTGGGAAGAAGAATCATATTTTATTCCTTTTCCTTATTGTGGAATGTGATACAGACTATTTAAACACAAACAAAGGGCACAAGTTGCCAAGGAAAAGAATAAACAAAGAGGAGAGAGGTCTGGTTGGTTCAGACTTAAAATGACAGGTCCTAAGCCTTACCAAAACATGTGATCTCTGGTGCACACCCTCTCCAATGGATCCCTGCTTCTTCTGCCGACATGAGACCATTTAAATAAGTATTCTTAGGTCTCTTTGGACAAGGCATATGGATGGCTTACACCTGAAGGTATTTTTTTAGGTTGTACGGACAACCTTGATTCTCAGGCACCTCCAAACTTGTTTAATTTGAATCCATTCATTCTCCTTGTTCATTATTGCTTCATCTCAACACTCCCCTTCAAGCTTGACCATAGGGACTGGTCAATGTTGGAAACTATGAAGCATTCCCTCATTAAAACCTTAGCTTGGAAAAACAACATGGGATAAAAACCAAGCCAAGGAAAAAGAGTAGAACACTTCATGGCTAAGAGGATCAGTGAGATGGGAGTTTTATGAGTCCAAGTTTGGAATGTATGGACTCACAGACCTTAGAGCTTGCTGCCTTGGTGAAGATGTCTGCCAACTGATCTTCACTTCTAGTGTAACATGGCAAGATGATTTGCTGCTCCACAGCTTGTCTGACCTTATGGCAATCCACCCCAATGTGTTTAGTTCTCTCATGAAACACACTGTTGGAAGCTATGTGAATTGCTGCCTGGTTGTCACAGTGCATGGTGATGGGAGTTGTAATTTCTATACCCAAGTCCCTTAGCAGGTTTCTGATCCAAATGAGCTCACTAGTGAGCTTCCTCATTGCTCTATATTCTGCTTCAGCACTTGAACACGACACAATCTTCTGCTTCTTGTTCTTCCAAGTGACTAGATTTCCTCCAATAAAGGTGCAATATCCGGTTGTTGACCTCCTGTCCACTCTATCACCAGCCCAATCCGCATCACAATATCCCACTATCTCTGTATTCTTGTTACATCCCAGCCATACTCCTTGTCCTGGTGCCTCTCTTAGGTATCTTAAGATCCTCTCCACCATGTTTCAGTGATGCACTTTGGGTGTTTGCATATGTTGGCTGACTTTATTAATGGCAAAGCACACATCTGGTCTGGTGATTGTAAGGTAGATAAGCTTCCCAACCATTCTTCAATAGTGCTTGGCATCTCCATAAGACTTGTCTTCAATCTCCCCCTCACGCAATACTTTGTAACCATCTTCTAGTGGTGTTTTGGCTGCCCTTCCACCTAAATCACCTGCCTTACTCAACAAATCAAGTGTGTACTTCCTTTGGTATAAGAACAGCCTTTCTTTAGATCGGCATATCTCAATCGCTAGGAAGTACTTTAACTCACCCAAGTCTTTGATATCAAATGATGATTTAAGAAAGGCTTTAATTAAGAGGATACCCGCCTTGTCACTTCCTGTGATGATGATATCGTCCACATACACTAGGATAACCACAATTCCTTTTGGACTGGTGAGGGTGAAGAGTGTCTGATCAGCCTCAGATTTCACAAATCCTCTACCATTGAGAGTGGTATTGAGCTTGTGATACCAAGCCCTTGGTGATTGCTTCAGCCCATAGATGGATTTCTTCAGTCTAAGAACATTTCAAGGCTTGACAAGATGATCTAGGGTGGCCTCATGTAAACTTCATCTTCAAGTTCTCCTTGTAGAAAAGCATTCTTCACATCCATATGCCACAGATCCCACTCTAAATTGAAAGCTAAGGAGAGGATGATCCTTATGGTGTGAAGTTTAGCTACTGGTGCAAAGGTGTCAAGATAGTCTTCTCCATAAGTTTGAGTAAATCCTCTTGCAACAAGTCTTGTCTTGCGCCTCTCCACAGTACCATCAGCATTGTATTTGATTGTGAAGATCCACATGCTTGTCACTGCCTTCTTGCCTTTTGGAAGCTCCACTTCATACCAAGTGTCATTTACAATCATGGCATTGGTTTCATTCCCAACTGAGGCTCTCCACTTCTTGTGTTCCATAGCTTCTACATATGACCTTGGGATGTACTCCTGGTCCAGCTCTCCAATGAACACCACATGTTCGTGAGGACACTGAGCTAGAGAACACACAGATCGAATAGGATGGGCTACTGCTTGGGAATTGAAGTAGACTCTTCTGTTGACACAATTGGAAGGTGGATGTCTAATCCTGGTGCTCCTTCTCAATGGTTGAACATTCTCTTCAGTTGTTCCCTCACCATCTGTAGACTGATCTTCACTCACCACTGATCCTTCTTGTTGCTCATCTTGATCATGAGATACTGACCCTTGTTGTGGTTCATGCTGGTAACCTTGTTGTGGTTCATGGTGGTTCCCCCTTCAGGATCAAGGTGAGTAACCTCAACAGCTTCATTTTCAGAGTTCTCAGGTGATCCTTCATTTGCTGGTGTCTGATAGTCTTGTCTAGGTGCATCCTCAGTTACAACACTCTCCTTTGGTATACTGATGCCTAGACTTTCCATTACTCTCCTCAAATTTTCAGCTCTATCTGAGGTTGATTTGGATAGATCTTTCACCTCATCCTATGGACTCAACAAACTTCACATCTCTAGAGATAAGAACCCTCCTGATTTTTGGTGAATAACCCTTGTATCCCTTTTAGTGAGGTGAGTAGCCGATGAACATGGCCCTAGTGCTCTTTGGTTCAAGCTTGTTCCTTTGTTCTCCTGGAAGTAAAACAAAGCACAAGCACCCAAATACCCGAAGGTGATCTATAGATGGTCTATGTCTGTTCAATACCTCATGTGGAGACTGGTCTTCAAGGACTTTGGTAGGGATTTTATTGATCAAGTAACAGGCTGTCATCACAACATCCCCCCAAAACCTCTTAGGTACATTTGTATGGAACATCATACTCCTGGCCACCTCCATAAGGTGTCTATTCTTTCTCTCAGCCACACCATTTTGCTGTAGAGTATATGGACAGCAAGTTTGATGGATCACCCCATGTTTTGCTAAGTGTTGCTTGAATGCATTGATGGTGTACTCTCCTCCATTATCTGATCTAAAAAAAAATTATCTTGGCATTGTGATGGTTAGAGACATAAGTTTGAAAGTTAATGAATGCATCTAACACCCTATCTTTTGATTGCAGCAGAGTGATTCATGTATATTTTGATTTCTCATCTATGAATGTCACAAAATACCTATGATGTTCTCTAGATGTACAAGGAGCAGTCCACACATCAGAGTGAATTAAATCAAAGCAACTTTCATAGATTGTACTAGATTTAGGAAACACTTTTTTGCAATGTTTTCCTAAGATACAAGCTTCACAATCTTTTTGAAATTAAATACTAGGCAACATAATCTAGCATGCCACATTACATGTTTAGAGAAATTAAAACTTGAATTTAAAGCATAAGTTAAATCGATTTGAAGCTTGGTGTTTTCAAGTAAGTACAAGTCTCCCTTGGTCACACCTTTGCCAAGCAACCTACTAGTTTCAATATCCTGAAAGTAGACATCATTAGGAGTGAAAGTAACACTGCAATTCAAGTCATGAGTGGCCTTTTTAACTGATAACAGATTAGAGGTGAAACTGGGCATATAAAAGGCTTTAGAATCCATATTAAACAACCTAAGGTCACCTATTCTTTAATTGGTACCCTTTCTCCATTAGCAATCATAACATTCTCTAAGGCAGGAAAAATGTTTTTAATCAAGTTCAGATCACTAATCATGTGATGGCTAGCATTCAAGGAGATACCACTAGTTGAAGCATGTAAAGAGGTACCAAGTGTGTTACCAGAGTTGTCCTTGAGGAGTTTGATGAGAGCCTCAATGTCAGATCGATTGATGGCTTCATCTTGAGTGTTTCTCAAGGTTGAACTGCTACTGGATGCTAACGCCTTTCCCTCACCAGCTGCATTGCTAGAGCGCATGGTCCCTGGAATAGGTGGTTCACTCATATCACCAGAAAAGTTGGCTCTTGCATCACTGTATGGTGTCCTAAACATCTGAGGTGATTCTTTAGTTGAAAGTGGGATAACTTCTTCATCATAACTCGTATGATATTGATATAACATCAGGGTGATTCTTCACTAATTTATGAATCAAATTAAAGTTTTTGACATCGTGATTCATTATGGTTTTATTAGAATCAAGAACAAATTGTCAAATCTCCATACATGGTAAACTAGAATACTTTAGTTGAAAGTGGGATAACCTCTTCATCATAACTCCTATGATATTGATTCAAGATGAGGGTGATTCTTCACTAATTTATGAGTTAAAATCAAGCTTCTCATATCGTGATTCGTTCTGCTTTTATTAGAATCAAGAACAAATTACCAAATCTCCAAACAGAGTAATCTGGAATCACTTCGGTTGAAAGTGGGATAATTTCTTCATCATAACTCCTATGATATTGAGTCAACTTGAGCGTGATTAGCCACTGATTTTTGTGTCCAAATGAAGTTTCATACATCTTGATTCTTTTTGGTATGATTAGAATCAATAAGAAGTTGTCAAATCCCCAAACAGAGTAAACTAGAATAAATTCGGTTGAAAGTGGAATAATTTATTTATCATAACTCGTATGATATTGATTCGATATCATGGTGATTCTCCACTGATTTATTAGTCAAAATCAAGCATTTGACATCGTGATTCATTCTGGTTATATTAGAATCAAGAATAAATTGCCAAATCTCCAAACATGGTAATCTGGAATCACTTCGGTTGAATGTGGGATAACTTCTTCATCATAACTCCTATGGTATTGATTTAACTACAGTGTGATTCTCCACTGATTTATGAGTCCAAATCAAGCTTCTAACTTCGTGATTCATTCGGGTTTTATAAGAGTCAAGAACATATTGGGAAATCTCCAAACAGGGTAAACTGGATTCACTTCGGTTGGGAGTGGGATAACTTTTTCATCATAACTCCTATGATATTGATTCAACTTCAGGGTGATTAGCCACTGATTTTTGTGTCCAAATGAAGCTTCTTACATCGTGATTAATTATGTTTTGATTAGAATCAATAAGAAATTGTCAAATCTAAAAAAAGAGTAAAAGAATCACTTCAGTTGAAAGTGAGATAATTTTTTCTTCATAACTCGTATGATATTGATTCCACATCAGGGTGATTCTCCACTGATTTATTAGTCAAAATCAGGCTTCTGATATCGTGAATCATTTTGGTTTTATTAGAATCAAGAACAAATTGTCAAATCTCCAAACAAGGTAATCTGGAATTACTTCGGTTGAAAGTGGGATAACTTATTCATCATATTTCGTATGATATTGATTCAACATCAGAGTCATTCTCCACAGATTTACGAGTAAAAATCAAGCTTCTGAAATCGTGATTCATTTTGGTTTCATTAGAATCAAGAACAAATTGTCAAATCTCCAAACAAGGTAATCTTGAATTACTTTGGTTGAAAGTTGGATAACTTCTTCATCATAACTCTCATGATATTGATTAACCTTCAGTATTATTAGCCACTTATTTGTGTGTCAAAATAAATTTTCTTACATCGTGATTCATTTTGGCATGATTATAATCAATAAGAAATTGTCAAATCTTCAAACAGAGTAAACTAGAATAACTTCGGTTGAAAGTGGGATAACTTCTTGATCATAACTCGTTTGATATTGATTCAACGTCAGGGTGATTCTCCACTGATTTATGAGTCAGAATCAAGCTTCTGACATCTTAATTAATTTTTCGTTTTATTAGAATTAAGAACAAATTGCAAAATCTCCAAACAGGGTAAACTGGAATCACTTCGGTTGAAAGTGGAATAACATCTTCATCATAACTCCAATGATATTGATTTAACTTCAGGGTGATTATCCACTGATTTGAGTGTCTAAATGAAGCTTCTTACATCGTGATTCATTCTGGTTTGATTACAATCAATAAGAAATTGTCAAATCTCCAAACAAAGTAAACTAGAATCACTTTGGTTAAAAGTGGGAGAACTTCTTCATCATAACTCGTATGATATTGATTCAACATCAGGGTGATTCTCCACTGATTTATCAGTCAAAATCAAGCTTCTGACATCTTGATTCATTCTGGTTTTATTAGAATCAAGAACAAACTGCCAAATCTCCAAAAAGGGTAAACTGGAATCACTTCGGTTGAAAGTGGGATAACTTCTTCATCATAATTTCTATGATATTGATTTAACTTATGTGTTATTAACCACTGATTTATGTGTCCAAATGAAGCTTCTTACATCGTGATTTATTCTGGTTTGATTAGAATCAGTAAGAAACTGTCAAATCTCCAAACAGAGTAAACTAGAATAACTTCGGTTGAAAGTGGGATAACTTCTTCATCATAACTCCTATGATATTGATTTAACTTCAGGGTGATTAGCCACTGATTTATGTGTCCGACAAAACTTCTGACATCGTGGTTCATTCTGATTTTATTAGAATCAAGAACAAGTTGCCAAATCTCCAAACATGGTAAACTAGAATCACTTCGGATGAAACTGGGATAACTTCTTCATCATATTTCGTATGATATTGATTCAACATCAGAGTCATTCTCCACGGATTTACGAGTAAAAATCAAGCTTCTGACATCGTGATTTATTTTGGTTTCATTAGAATCAAGAACAAATTGTCAAATCTGCAAACAAGGTAATCTGGAATTACTTTGGTTGAAAGTGCGATAATTTCTTCATAATAACTCTTATGATATTGATACAACTTCATGGTGATTAGCCACTTATTTGTGTCTCCAAATGAATCTTCTTACATCGTGATTCATTCTGGTATGATTAGTATCAATAAGAAATTGTCAAATCTCCAAACAGAGTAAACTATAATATTTTCAGTTGAAAGTGGGACAACTTCTTTATCATAACTCGTATGATATTGATTCAACATCAGGCTGATTCTCCACTGATTTATGAGTCAAAATCAAGCTCCTGAAATCGTGATTCATTTTTGTTTTATTAGAATCAAGAAGAAATTGTTAAATCTCAAAACAGGGTAATTTGGAACCACGTCGGTTGAAAGTGGGATAACTTTTTCATCATAACTCCTATGATATTGATTCAGATTAAGGGTGATTAACCACTGATCTGTGTGTCCAAATGAAGCTTCTTACATCGTGATTCATTCTGGTTTGATTAGAATCAATAAGAAATAGTCAAATCTCCAAATAGAGTAAACTAGAATAACTTTAGTTGAAAGAGGGATAACTTCTTCGTCATAACTCGTATGATATTGATATAACATCAGGGTGATTCTTCACTGATTTATGAATCAAATTAAAGTTTTTGACATCGTGATTCATTATGGTTTTATTAGAATCAAGAACAAATTGCCAAATCTCCAAACATGGTAAACTAGAATACTTTAGTTAAAAGTGGGATAAACTCTTCATCATAACTCCTATGATATTGATTCAAGATGAGAGTGATTCTTCACTAATTTATGAGTCAAAATCAAGCTTCTCATATTGTTATTCATTTTGCTTTTATTAGAATCAAGAACAAATTACCAAATCTCCAAACAGAGTAATCGAGAATCACTTCGGTTGAAAGTGGGATAATATCTTCATCATAACTCCTATGATATTGAGTCAACTTGAGCGTGATTAGCCACTGATTTTTGTGTCCAAATGAAGTTTCTTACATCTTGATTATTTCTGGTATGATTAGAATCAATAAGAAGTTGTCAAATCCCGAAACAGAGTAAACTAGAATAACTTCGGTTGAAAGTGGAATAACTTCTTTATCATAACTCGTATGATTTTGATTCAATATCATGATGATTCTCCACTTATTTATTAGTCAAAATCAAGCATCTGACATCGTGATTCATTATGGTTTTATTAGAATCAAGAATAAATTGTCAAATCTCCAAACATGGTAAACTGGAATCACTTTGGTTGAATGTGGGATAATTTCTTCAGCATAACTCCTATGATATTGATTTAACTACAGTGTGATTCTCCACTGATTTATGATTCCAAATCAAGCTTCTTACTTCGTGATTCATTCTGGTTTTATAAGAGTCAAGAACATATTGCGAAATCTCCAAACAGGGTAAACTTGATTCACTTCGGTTGGGAGTGGGATAACTTCTTCATCATAACTCCTATGATATTGACTCAACTTCAGGGTGATTAGCCACTGATTTTATGTCCAAATGAAGCTTCTTACATCGTGATTAATTCTGTTTTGATTAGAATCAGTAAGAAATTGTCAAATCTAAAAACAGAGTAAAAGAATCACTTTAGTTGAAAGTGAGATAATTTCTTCATCATAACTCGTATGATATTGATTCAATATCAGGGTGATTCTCCACTGATTTATTAGTCAAAATCAAGCTTCTGATATCGTAAATCATTTTGGTTTTATTAAAATCAAGAACAAATTGTCAAATCTCCAAACAAGGTAATCTGCAATTACTTCGGTTAAAAGTGGGATAACTTATTCTTCATATTTCGTATGATATTGATTCAACATCAGAGTCATTCTCCACAGATTTACGAGTAAAAATCAAGCTTCTGAAATCGTGATTCATTTTGGTTTCATTAGAATCAAGAACAAATTGTCAAATCTGCAAACAAGGTAATCTTGAATTACTTTGGTTGAAAGTGGGATAACTTCTTCATCATAACTCTCATGATATTGATTAACCTTCAGTGTGATTAGCCACTTATTTGTGTGTCAAAATAAAGCTTCTTACATCGTGATTCACTCTGCCATGATTAGAATCAATAAGAAACTGTCAAATCTTCAAACAGAGTAAACTAGAGTAACTTCGGTTGAAAGTGGGATAACTTCTTCATCATAACTCGTTTGATATTGATTCAACGTCAGGGTGATTCTCCACTGATTTATGAGTCAAAATCAAGTGTCTGACATCTTGATTAATTTTCGTTTTATTAGAATTAAGAACAAATTACCAAATCTCCAAACAGGGTAAACTGGAATCACTTCGGTTGAAAGTGGAATAACTTCTTCATCATAACTCCTATGATATTGATTTAACTTCAGGGTGATTATCCACTGATTTGAGTGTCCGAATGAAGCTTTATACATCGTGATTCATTCTGGTTTGATTACAATCAATAAAAAATTGTCAAATCTCCAAACTAAGTAAATTATAATCACTTTGGTTGAAAGTGGGATAATTTCTTCATCATAACTCGTATGATTTTGATTCAACAGCAGGGTGATTCTCCACTGATTTATTAGTGAAAACCAGGCTTCGGAGATCGTGATTCATTTTGGTTTTATTAAAATCAAGAAAAAATTGTCAAATCTCCAAACAAGGTAATCTGGAATTAGTTTGGTTGAAAGTGGGATAACTTCTTCATCATAACTACTATGATATTGAATTAACATAAGGTGATTAGCCACTAATTTGTGTGTCTAAATGATGCTTCTTACATCGTGATTCATTCTGGTTTGATTAGAATCAATAAGAAATTGTCAAATCTCTAAACAAAGTAAACTAGAATCACTTGGGTTGAAAGTCTGATAACTTCTTCATCATAACTCATCTGATATTGATTCAACATAAGGGTGATTCTCCACTGATGAATGAGTGAAAATCAAGCTTCTGACATCGTGATTCATTCTGGTTTTATAAAAATCAAAAACAAATTGCCAAATCTGCAAACAGGATAAACTGGATTCACTTCCATTGAAAGTGAGATAACTTATTCATCATAACTCCTATGATATTGATTCAACTTCATGGTGATTAGCCACTGATTTGAGTGTACAAATGAAGATTCTTACATCGTGATTTATTCTGGTTTGATTAGAATCAATAAGAAATTGTCAAATCTCCAAACACAGTAAACTAGAATCACTTTGGTTGAATGTGGGATAATTTTTTCATCATAACTCGTATGATTTTGATTCAACAGCAGGGTGATTCTCCACTGATTTATTAGTCAAACCCAAGCTTCTGAGATCGTGATTCATTTTGGTTTTATTGAAATCAAGAAAAAATTGCCAAATCTCCAAACATGGTAATATGGAATTAGTTTGGTTGAAAGTGGGATAACTTCTTCATCATAACTACTATGATATTGATTTAACTTAGGGTGATTAGCCACTAATTTGTGTGTCCAAATGATGCTTCTTACATTGTGATTCATTCTGGTTTGATTAGAATCAATAAGAAATTGTCAAATCTCCAAACAAAGTAAACTAGAATCACTTTGGTTTAAAGTGGGATAACTTCTTCATCATAACTCGTATGATATGGATTCAACATCATGGTGATTCTCCACTGATGTATGAGTCAAAATCAAGATTCTGAAATTGTGATTCATTCTGGTTTTATAAGAATCAAAAACAAATTGCCAAATCTACAAACAGGATAAACTGGATTTACTTCCGTTGAAAGTGAGATAATTTCTTCATCATAACTCCTAGATATTGATTCAACTTCAGGGTGATTAGCCACTGATTTGAGTATCCAAATGAAGCTTCTTACACCGTGATTCATTCTGGTTTGATTATAATCAATAAGAAATTATCAAATCTCCAAACAGAGTAAACTAGAATCACTTCGGTTGAAAGTGGGATAATTTCTTCATCATAACTCGTATGATATTGATTCAACAGCAGGGTTATTCTCCACTGATTTATGAGTCAAAATCAAGCTTCTGAGATCGTGATTCATTTTGGTTTTATTAGAATAAAGAACAAATTGCCAAATCTCCAAACAAGGTAATCTGGAATTAGTTTCGTTGAATGTGGGATAACTTCTTCATCATAAGTACTATGATATTGATTTAACTTAGGGTGATTAGCCACTGATTTGTGTGTCCAAATGATGCTTCTTACATCATGATTCATTCTGGTTTGATTAGAATCAATAAGAAATTATCAAATCTCCAAACAAAGTAAACCAGAATCACTTTGGTTGAAAGTGGGATAACTTCTCCATCTTAACTCCTATGATATAGATTCAACATCAGGGTAATTCTCCACTGATGTATGAGTGAAAATCAAGCTTCTTACATCGTGATTCATTCTAGTTTTATAAGAATCAAAAACAAATTGCCAAATCTACAAACAGGATAAACTGGATTCACTTCCGTTGAAAGTGAGATAACTTCTTCATCATAACTCCTATGATATTGATTCAACTTCAGGGTGATTAGCCACTGATTTGAGTGTCCAAATGAAGCTTCTTACATCGTGATTCATTCTGGTTTGATTAGAATCAATAAGAAATTGTCAAATCTCCAAACAGAGTAAACTAGAATCACTTCCTTTGAAAGTAGGATAATTTCTTCATCATAGCTCGTATGATATTGATTCAACAGCAGGGTGATTCTCCACTGATTTATGAGTCAAAATCAAGATTCTGACATCGTGATTCATTTTGGTTTTATTAGAATAAAGAACAAATTGCCAAATCTCGAATTACTTTGGTTGAAAGTGGGATAACTTCTTCATCACAACTACTATGATACTGATTTAACTTAGGGTGATTAGCCACTGATTTGTGTGTCCAAATTATGCTTCATACATCGTGATTCATTCTGGTTTGATTAGAATCAATAAGAAATTTTCAAATCTCCAAACAAAGTAAACTAGAATCACTTTAGTTGAAAGTGAGATAACTTCTTCATCATAACTTCTATTAAATTGATTCAACATCAGGGTGATTCTCCACTGATTTCTGAGTCATGATCAAGCTTGTGACATCATAATTCATTCTGGTTTTATTAGAATCAAGAACAAATTGCCAAACCTCTAAACAGGGTAATCTAGAATTATTTTGGTTGAAAGTGGGATAACTTCTTCATCACAACTACTATGATATTGATTTAACTTAGGGTAATTAGCCACTGATTTGTGTGTCCAAATTATGCTTCATACATCCTGATTCATTCTGGTTTGATTAGAATCAATAAGAAATTTTTAAATCTCCAAACAAAGTAAACTAAAATCACTTTAGTTGAAAGTGGGATAACTTCTTCATCATAAATTGCATGAAATTGATTCAACATCAGGGTGATTCTTCACTGATTTATGAGTCATGATCAAGCTTGTGACATCGTGATTCATTCTGGTTTTATTAAAATCAAGAACAAATTGCCACACCTCTAAACAGGGTAAACTGGAATCACTTCGGTTGAAAGTGGGATAACTTCTTCATCATAACTCCTATGATATTGATTCAACTTAAGGGTGATTTATTTGTGTATCCAAATGAAGCTTCTTACATCGTCTGGAATGATTAGAAGCAATAAGAAATCATCAAATCTTCAAACAGAGTAAACTAGAATAACTTCGGTTGAAAGTGGAATAACTTCTTCATCATAACTCGTTTGATATTGATTCAACCTCAGGTTGATTAGACACTGATTTTGATTCAAAATTAAGCTTCGGACATCGTGATTCATTATGATTTTATCAGAATTAAGAACAAATTGCCAAATCTCCAAACAGGATAAACTGGAATCACTTCGGTTGAAAGTGGGATAACTTCTTCATCATAACTCCTATGATATTGATTCATCTTCAGGGTGATTAGCCACTGATTTGTATGTTCAAGTGAAGCTTCTTACATCGTGATTCATTCTGGTTAGATTAGAATCAATAAGAAAATGTCAAATATCCAAACAGAGTAAACTAGAATCACTTTGGTTCAAAGTGGGATAACTTCTTCATCGTAACTCGTATGATATTGATTCAACATCAGGGTGATTCTCCACTGATTTATGAGTCAAAATCAAGCTTCTGACATCGTGATTTATTCTGGTTTGATTAGAATCAATAAGAATTTGTCAAATCTCCAAACAAAGTAAACTACAATCACTTCGGTTTAAAGTGGGATAACTTCTTCGTCATAACTCCTATGATATTGATTGAACTTCAAGGTGATTAGCCACTGATTTCTGTGTCCAAGTGGAGCTTCTTACATCGTGATTCATTCTGGTTTGATTATAATCAAAAAGAAAGTAAACTAGAATCACTTCGGTTGAAAGTGAGATAAATTCTTCATCATAACTCGTATGATATTGATTCAACATCAGGGTGTTTGTCCACTGATTTATGAGTCAAAATCAAGCTTCTGACATTGTGATTCATTTTTGTTTTATAAGAATCCAGAACAAATTGCCAAATCTCCTATGATATTTATTTAACTTCAGGGTTATTTGCCACTGACTTGTGTGTCCAAATGATGCTACTTACATCATGATTCGTTCTAGCTTGATTAGAATCAATAAGAAAATGTCAAATCTCCAAACAAAGTAAACTAGAATCACATTGGTTGAAAGTGGGATAACTTTTTCATCATAACTCGTATGATATTGATTCAACAGCAAGGTGATTCTCCACTGATTTATTAGTAAAAAGCAATCTTCTGACATCGTGATTCATTTTTGTTTTATTAGAATCAAGAAACAAATTACCAAATTTCCAAACAAGGTAATTTGGAATTACTTTGGTTGAAAGTGAGATAACTTCTTCATCATAACTACTATGATATTGATTTAACTTAGGGTGATTAGCCACTGATTTGTGTGTCCAAATTATGATTCTTACATCGTGATTCATTCTGGTTTGATTAGAATCAATAAAAAATTGTCAAATCTCAAAACAAAGTAAACTAGAATCACTTTGGTTGAAAGTGGGATAACTTCTTCATCATAACTCGTATGATATTGATTCAACATCAGGATGATTCTCCACTGATTTATGAGTCATGATCAATCTTCTAACATCGTGATTCATTTTGGTTTTATTAGAATCAAGAACAAATTATCAAATCTCCAAACAAGGTAATTTAGAATTATTTTGGTTGAAAGTGGGATAACTTCTTCATCATAACTACTATGATATTGATTTAACTTAGGGTGATTAGCCACTGATTTGTGTGTCTAAATTATGATTCTTATATCGTGATTCATTCTGGTTTGATTAGAATCAATAAAAAATTGTCAAATCTCCAAACAAAGTAAACTAGAATCACTTTGGTTGAAAGTGGGATAACTTCTTCAGCAAACTCGTATGATATTGATTCAACAGCAGAGTGATTCTCCACTGATTTATTAGTCAAAATCAAACTTCTGAGATCGTGATTCATTTTGGTTTTATTAGAATCAAGAGCAAATTGCCAAATCTCCAAAGAAGGTAATCTGGAATTACTTTGGTTGAAAGTGGGATAACTTCTTCATCATAACTCGTATAATATTGATTCAACATGAGGATGTTTCTCCACTGATTTATGAGCCAAAATCAAGCTTCTGATATCGTAATTCATTTTGGTTTTATTAGAATCAAGAACAGATTGCCAAATCTCCAAACAGAGTAATCTGGAATCACATCGGTTGAAAATGGGATAACTTCTTCATCATAACTCCTATTATATTTATTCAACTTCAAGGTGATTAGACACTGATTTGAGTGTCCAAATGATGCTTCTGACATCGTGATTCATTGTGGTTTGATTAGATTCAATAAGAAATTAACAAAACTCCAAACAAAGTAAACTAGAATAACTTCGGTTGAAAGTGGGATAACTTCTACATCATAACTCGTATGATATTGATTCAACATCAAGGTGATTCTCCACTGATTTACGAGTCAAAATCAAGCTTCTGACATCGTGATTCATTCTGGTTTTATTAGAATCAAGAACAAATTGTCAAAACTCCAAACAGTGTAATCTGGAAGCAGTTCGGTTGAAAATGGGATGACTTCTTCATCATAACTCCTATGATATTGATTTAACTTCAGGGTGATGAGCCACTAATTTGAGTGTCCAAATGAAGCTTCTTACATCGTGATTCATTCTGGTTTGATTAGAATCAATAAGAAATTATCAAATCTCCAAACAAAGTAAACTAGAATCACTTTGGTTAAAAGTGGGATAACTTTTTCATCATAACTCGTGTGATATTGATTCAACAGCAGGGTGATTCTCCACTGATTTATTAGTAAAAATCGATCTTCTGACATCGTGATTCATTTTGGTTTTATTAGAATCAAGAAACAAATTACCAAATCTCCAAACAAGGTAATTTGGAATTTCTTTGGTTGAAAGTGGGATAACTTCTTCGTCATAACTACAATGATATTGATTTAACTTAAGGTGATTAGCCACTGATTTGTGTGTCCAAATTATGATTCTTACATCGTGATTCATTCTGGTTTGATTAGAATCAATAAAAAATTGTCAAATCTCCAAACAAAGTAAACTAGAATCACTTTGGTTGAAAGTGGGATAACTTCTTCATCATAACTCGTATGATATTGATTCAACATCAGGGTGATTCTCCACTTATTTATGAGTCATGATCAATCTTCTGACATCGTGATTCTTTTTGGTTTTATTAGAATCAAGAACAAATTACCAAATCTCTATTCAAGGTAATTTGGAATTACTTTGGTTGAAAGTAGGATAACTTCTTCATCATAACTACTATGATATTGATTTACCT